>JAKSZP010009586.1:0-87185 GCA_022478985.1 Massospora cicadina | reverse complement strand
ACAGCCCCACCCACTGTTCCGCGGATCTGGAGGAAGTGGATCTCATTACTGTGATTCCTGCTGCCCAAATCCTATCAATTGTTCCCCTGTTATTTCTTCTGTCACTCTGGCCCCTGATGCTCCATTAGTTGCTCAGTTCTTAGCCAGTCAAATGGCCTGCCCTGAGGGCGTGGAGCTGGTCAAGCAGTTATCTCACCAGAAGCATAAACACTCCGTATACTCATTGGAGGAGGGCCTAATTTATTTTCAGTCAAATGTTTGTGTTCCTCCCTCCAACAGAACGGAGTTATTCCACGCACATCACAATCCTCCCATAGTTGATCATCCTGGTAATAAGAAATGCATTGACTTGATCAAAAGGGCCTACAATTGGGCAGGTATAACAAAAGAAGTTCTGGCCTGGATCGCCAACTGCGTTACTTGTGCTTGGGCTTAGTCAGACTGCTCTGGTAGAAACAGTCTCTTACACCCCTTACAGCAGGCGGAGGGTCCATGGATGTTGGTGTATGTGGACTTTATCATCAAACTCCCCTGCTCTAATGGGTTCACAGTGGTGATGGTGGTGGTGGATCGTTTCACTAAATCTTTCCTCTTTATTCCTTGCAATTCTGCGATTACATTAAAGGAGACCGCCCTTCTTTTTGTACATCACATGTTCTCAATGTTTGGCTCCCCACAGGAGATCATCAGTGACCATGGTTTGCAGTTTACGTTGCAGTTTTAGAGCAAACTCTTAGATATCCTTAAATTATCCCCCTGCCATTCCACAGTGTACCATCCCCAGTCTGATGGACAGACCGAGCGAATTAACCAAGTCCTCAAACAGTACCTGCGTTGCTATGCTACGGCTGCACAGGACACCTGGTCCAACGACCTTCCCCTCACTCAATTCGCTTATAACAATGGAATGCATGCATCTATGGGGTTTTTGCACCTACAAAGTGACGTTGGGTATAATCCTACATTTTCTGTCGGGCTTTGCTTGTGGCCTGAGGTCCAAGCTGCCACAGATCATGCTAAACATATTAGGTCAACTTAATCCTTGGTGCGGGAACACCTCACCAAAGCTATTGATGACTACAAGCAGTTCGCAGATTGTAAGTGACTCCCAGGTCACTATATAATAATGGGCTCCTATGTTATGCTTGATACTTACCATTTACAATTTAAGCTTCTTGACATAAATTCGCAAGTAAGTGTTCAGGTCCCCATTTGGTGGAAGAGGTCTTGGGTAATGGTGCATTCCAGTTGAAGCTTCTGGCTCACTGGAAACAGCATCCTGTTTTGGGACCATCTAGTACTAAAAAAAAGAAACAGCATCCCGTCGGACCATCTAGTACTAAAAAAGAAACAGCATCCCGTCTTCCACGTTTCCCAGCTGTCAACCTTTAAGGAAAATGGTTCCTATGGAACCTTTACTGATCATCATCAAGGATAAAGAAGAGGCCGAGGTGGAGAATACTCTGGCATCCCGCAAGTCCCAACGGTCCATTCATAATCTCATGGCTTTGGAAAGATTATCCAGCTTACAAGAACAGTTGGGCTAAGGCACATGATTGTGTGAACTGTATGGAACTGGTCAAAGCGTTTTGCAAATCCCACCCCAATGCTCCCCGCCCTCCCCAAAAAACTGCGATGGTAATAGTGATAAAGTTACCCAAGGCGCACAAAAATGTGGCCCTCTTACATTTCCCCAGTGGTGGCGCCCTTCCTTTGGAAAAAGGAAAGGGTAATGTAAGTCCTGGGGGATGTCCCCTGGCCGTTGATCAGGCCCTTTTCCCATTCCCAAGTAAGAAGAAATTTAAGAAGGTGGCTGTACCCCTCATTACCCAGGGCGACCTCACCCACATGGTAGACGAGCTCTGGGTAACAGCTCTTCCACTTCTAATTCCTCCCCCGGTGCCCACTCTTACCTCAGCAGAACTGGTACAGCTAATCAGGGAATCTGCACCAAGATTGGTGAAATGAAATCAATCAACCCAAAATTGAGTGGGAGTCAGCCCAATAGTCAGATTCCAGGTAGTCAGAAAGGGATGAAGACTGCCCATTGACCAGAATGCCCAATGGTTTCAATTCAGCTAACGCTATGATTGAAAAATCAACCCTTCTCAAAATTGTCGGGGATTATCCAAGACAGCCGGGTAACAGCATCGGACACAATCAACAAGGGTTTGAAGCTCCCTACTGGAAAATTGGGCATTGCGCCTGATGCAACCCCTTTGAATGAACGAACAGCCCTGCGACTGGGCATGGGTGGGTTGGGCATCCTGAACCCATTACCAACCAAATGGGTCTGCCCCTACATGGGGTGGCCTTGGGGGATTCCCGCTGCTTGTTGGATCAAATGCCATCATGCCAACTGTCAAAAATGTATCTGAGCCTCAGTTTGGACGTTCAAGGTTGAACCAACAGCAACTCAGCCTGCCGCCAAATTCTTCAATGTTGGTTTCCAGTTAAATTATCTGTTCCCCATTCCTGAACAATTCGCTGGTTAGGTCAAACTTGCAGGACCTGATCCCAGCTAGTTTCCCCTATAAATTAACCACTATTTGATCAGTTGCATCGCACTGAGAAAATTTTGGGTCGATTTTTCCAAACTAATTTTCCATTAAAAATCATTTCCTAAAAACTTTGTTTTCATGCCAAAAAATAAAGTGCCTTTTCCACCGACCCTCATGCACCCCTCAGGGTTAATAGCCATACTCATCTGGTATTTTATTATGTGCCTATATGAGATTCTGGCTCACTGGCAGTTCTTGGTGAGATTCTTTCTCAGTTTCATATCCATCGAACCAGCAGCAGTGCCTTTGGCATTATATTTGCCATTTGAGGTGCTCTGGCATCTAGGCTGGCAGGCCAGTCTAATTCTTACTTTCTGTTTGCCTGACAGCTATAGCGCTGATTACGTTCTTATCATTTCAATCATGTGATATGTAGACATTATTTTCAGGTTGATCTCGACAATTTCTCATGCTGATTTCTTAATATTGGTCCTAATTAATTGGGACTTGTTGCCAAGGTTTAGTGTATTAATAATTGGCCCAACTGTGTGAGCTATTTGGCCCAAGCTACCATTAGAATAATTGATCTGAATTGATGTTGAGTTGATTGGCCCATGCCTAGTAGTTGCAAAAGGATTGGCCTAAATGACTGGTGGTATTTGGCTCTAACTTTTTGATAATATAATTAAAACTAACGTTGCAATAATCAGCCCAAGCCATGTTTTTCCAATAGGTTTTAATTAGAGTATTAGCTCAAGCTCTAGAGGGAAATTTGGCCTAATCTGTAGTTTTTCGAGGTGTTTATTTTTGAGTCAACCACATTATCTGACATCCTTACCTGCTTGAGTCATATGGCTCAAGAGACAATGGTTCCCCATATAATATAACCTTAACACTTGGGAGGAGGTTAAAAACGCTTATTGATAAATTTTTGCTCCCAAAGAGTTTACAACGGCAAAAACAGGCCTTTGTGTGCCTTAGCCTGCAAGGGGAGAAACGATCACCTCTTTTGTTGAGCGCTTTTATAGTAAAGCTCAACCTCTGTTGCTTGCCAAGATGTTACCACTCTATGACGCTATTGCTGCTGTTTTAACTGGATTGGCGCCTCATCCATCTTTGGCGATATATATCTCTTCTGTTAAGAAAAACCTTCAAAAATTTAAGGGATATCAAGGAGGCTTTACTAGCAGTGGTTGACTTCTATGGACATGATAAAACGCAAGGAGCTCTGAGACATGCATCTCCTATAACCTCTTCAGCCTCTTCTATGGCTGTTCCCCTCTAAAATTCTGCCACGGAGCTGCCACCATATGATGCGCCTCCCCCATATGAGGATATTCAGAGAGTACTAGCAGTGACCGGGCAGCGCTCTCCTTTACCTTCTATTTCAAAGCTTTCTGGAGAAGTTAGCTATCACTTTGCCTTGCTCCCATCCTATTTCAAAGCAGTCTTTCAAAGTGTCTTAAATGTCACGTCCTTCAAATGCGCTACCTCTATCCCCATTTGCATCTTTGCCAGCTGTTTCTCGTCCAAAACCTTTGGCCGTGGGACAACCCAACCCTGACCCTTCCAAGGCAAAAGGCAAAGCCATTAAACTTCCTAAACCTCGCCCAAAAGTTAATATGGGGAAGGAACAACCCTAGGACTTATCTTGCCATAAGGGAAGCCTCGAACCTACCACACAACCTATGGACTCTCTGACGTGCATCAAGAATCCCTCTGATGACAAATCTGAAGAGGGTTGTGAAGATTCTGGTAACTATGTTTTAGGAGCCCACGGTGATTTGGAGGTACCTGGCAGGTTGAAACCGGAAATAGTGGATATGGCTAGGGTACCCTGCTGAACATATCTTTATCAGGTGTTGAGAGGCCTTGAGGTTATTGATACCGCCAGTGAGGATGACCAGCTCATTGCCAGAATGATCTAATCCACTCAGAGTGTGTATACACTGCAGTCTATCCGGGATAAATTCCTGAATCTGACAAACTCCTTGCTTCTACTCTCCAGTTGAAGTAACTCTATATTTTTCTTCAACTTAAGTGGAACTTTAGAAAAAGTGGAGATTGTTGTCAACGGAGTATGAGTTGTTGCTATCCTTTACACAGGATCACCTGTCAACGTTGTATCATCAAAGCTTAAATTAATTAAGCTAGCCCCTGACCTCAACTATAATTAGGAGTTTGGCACTGATGGTTTGACCAACCCCCGCGCTATTAGGGCCTACTCATCTTTTCCCATACAATATGGGAACTCCTACTCTTGGCTTTGCAGTGGCCTTAGCCAGCAATACCTATGACATGCCATTGGTCCCCAGTTTAGACTTGAGTATGACTGTATTATCAATCTGAAGCAGGGCAATCTCTACCTGATTAACTACAAGGCTCCCCTAATTTTGGACCACGATGAGATTAATAAAAAGGAATACACATGCACGGTTGAGTATCCATTTTCCGCCTTATCCTTATGGTATATGCCAGCGGGGCTGAATACAAAGATGCTTCCTGAATCAGTGGGCGCCCTTAAAGGGATTCCGGTTTATGCATCCAAAAAGGTGTCGATTAAAGTGGTTGAACAAGGGGCTATTGACACTAAGATTACCCTGCAAATCCCCCACAACTTCCTGCTGCACATAACAAGCATTGATGGAATCAGTCCCTTAGAACCTCAAGTATTACCAGGCATCTTAGACCCTGCCTACCAATGCCCTATCAATATTCTACTGGGGAATCTTACCAGTAATTACATGGTCGTAAAGAAACACCAGGATATTGGGAAATGTCTGCTAATACCTGTTAAAGAAATTAACCAGGTCAACTGTATTGGGTATATGTCAGATATGGACCTACCTTCTGACAAATCATTATGCACATTTCCCGACATTCACATCTCCAATAATTTAACCCCTGCAGAGCTTAAAAATTAATGGTTTACTGTAGTCCTACAGTGACATATTCTCTAAAGCTGAGACCAACTATGGTCATATGAAGGGTTGGAGTTATACCATCTATGTTGGAAGTTCTAGTCCCATACTTAAAAAACCTTATCATAAATCAAGGTTGAGGAGCAACAGATGTGGACGGAGCTCAAAAACAGCTGGGCGCTGGGCTCTTAGTACCTTTACAAAGCCCCTGGTCGTCACCTTTCCTCCTTATAAAAAAGAAAAATTGTGTTTATCAGGTTGTGATGGACTACCGCTGGATTAATAACCTCACAAAGAAGGATATATATACCATCTCTTGCATTGACTACGCTCTAGCACAGCTCTCTGGATCTAAATTCTTCTCAGCCATGGACTTAGCCAGTGTTTATTGGCAGATTGACCTCTCTCCACAAGATCAGGAGAAATGCGCTCCAATTTGTAGGGAAGGCCTATGCAAATCCACCCAAATACTTCAGGGGTTTTGCAACGCTCAAGCAACTTTCCAACGATCCATGGATTTCATCTTCCAGGTCCTCAAGTTAAGTTGCGTCTTTGTCTATCATGATGACATTATGGTGTTTTCTAAGACCTTTAATGACCATCTTGCTCACCTGAAATAAGTCCAACGCTTACATCAGTCTAACATTAAATTAAAGTATTCCAAGTGCACCTTTTCCTTAAAAAGTATATTTCCTTGGACACACCATCTTACAGGATAAAATTTTACCACTCCAAGACAAGGTTGAGGCTATAACCAAAATTACTGCTCCCAAAACCCTGCGCGATATTCAGGTATTCTTTGGTATATTGGGGTATTACCACCAATTTATTCCCAAGTTCGCCCAGCTGAGTGAGCCTCTTGTACGACTATTGGCTAATAACGTCCCTTTTTTATTTGGGGAGATGAACAAAAGGCTGCCTTCTAGACACTAAGGCAGTTGTTACAAAAGTGACCTATCCTGCGCCACCCTGATTACAATAGACCTTTTCCTTTATTTACCAATGCCTCTGAGTACGCTGTTGAGCCATTCTGGCACAATTGGATGACAATGGCGTGGATCATCCCATCTCCTATTTCAGCAAGAACTTATCCAAGGCTGAACGCAATTACAGTGTCACCAAAAATAGTGCCTTGCAATCCTGATGGCTGTAAAATATTACCATCCTTTTCTAAATGGAACTTCCTTCACTGTGGTCACTGACCATGCCTCCCTGAAGTGGTTACAAAATATGAAGGATCCAACTGGGTGGTGAGCTCGCTGGGCCTTAAAGCTTCAACATTACGATATGAAGATTGAGCCCTAAGTTGGAACCCTCCATATGAACTTTGATGGATTGACACGGCTGCTTATCCTTCACCTGGATAATAGTGAAGCAGAGAGGCTGCATGATCTCCTTATGACCCCTGACGCCTAGGAAGATGAGGATGAACCCGTCCAGAAAATGTTAGCCTGACATTCCCATAACAACAAGTTGGAAAGCGGGAAGTTGTATAAGAAAATAGGTGTGAATTAACTGGCTTATCTCCGACCTTCTGAGCGAGTTCCGTGATCATGGAGGTCCTTTCTATGCTGGGCCCTTTGGAGTGAAAAACTTATGAGTGTGTTAAAGATCGGTATTACTGGGAGGGAACTATGAAGTCATTGATGTGCTGGATGCCTGCCTAATCTGTAAGAAGCAATCATTTACAAACCCAAGTATCAATATTAACCCATCACGCCTCAACAACCGTCTCATAAAATAAGTTTGGAAGTGGTAGGTCCGTTATCTCAGACTACCATCAGAAATTGCTATACCCTGGTAGGCATTGATCACTTCACCAAATGGGTTGAAACGGTTGCTCTTCCTGCCCAGACCGCCAAAGCTTCTGCCACCTTCCTCCAACAACATATTTTCCCCTGGTATGGTTGTCCCCAGGTCCTACTGTGTGACAATGGGAAATTTCACCTCACTGATGGTAAAGCTTTTGGCTACTTCCATGGGGGTGCAGCAACTTTTCTCAGCCCCTGCAACCCTTCCACAAATGGTACTTTGGAAAGAGCAAATGGAACTCTGGTTTCCATATTATGAAAGATGGATAGCTCAGATCCCCTACACTGGGATCAATTCTTACCTAGTGCTCTCATGGCCTACTGTATCAGCTACTATCAAATCCTTAAAATGTCTCCTTTCTGCATATTATAGTTTTGGGAATTAGGGTACCAGCCTAACTCTTAAATGACGTCATCTCTGGCCTGACAGATGATCCTGAAAAAGCCCTGAAAAGATTTTTGCAACACATCATCCAGCTTTAATCTGATGCCATGACTAACCTAGCTAAAACGATAACCAAAGAAGGGGTAGCTGCAAATGAAAATAGGATGCATACTCTTCCTTTCAAGTGTTGGACTTGGTATGTATTATCAAAATTGAACACTCCCAGAAGTGAGAAGCTCGGTTCTATTTGGAAAGGCCCTTTTGTAGTCACTTATAAGTGAGGGGATGAGTTTTTCATCAAATCCTATGCTACAGAATTGGCTGTTATCTGATGTTCATGGGGTGGTTCTTGTGGCCTTATTCCCCCCTAAAACTCATGAAGGGGTTGTTGTTGGACAATTATAAGTCCAACGCATTAATAAGAGTGGTTTGGAGGCTAATAATGTAAAGATTGGCCAAAAATAATTCTGGTCAATTCCTGGTAGAACCCCTAAAATTGGGGTAACACATTTACTAGTACTATTCGGGAAAATAGCTCAGGTTTGGGTAGTTGAATTGCCTTGACTATGTGGAAAAATCTGGGGAGTACATTAGTGGTTCCTCCCAGGCCCACATCCAATTTAATTCATGCACCTACACCGCAAACACCCCTTTTATAGCCTTGGAGGGAGGTCCCTCAAGGTGCAACTATTTTCGTTAAGGTAATTGGCTCAAATTGAGAAAATCTTTACCTCACGGCCATATCATACCTACTCTCAGCCCTTCATCGGCTATTCCATCAAAGTAAGCTTAGATTTGAGAGCTCGCATAGGCCAAACGCCCTAATTAACTAATTCAGACTTTACTAAGCAATCTGAACTTTGAGCCTCAACACTTTAAATACTAAATATCAACTTATTAAATGGTTCACTTTTTACCCCTCATGACCACTAATAAAACATAAAAAACCCAATCTTTTAGTATTTATTAGTGTTTATTATGGTTACTATCAGTAGTGCAGAAATTCTCTGTATTATATTGTTGGAATTAAGGTAAGAAAGGCACCATCGGGCATCTCCAACACCTAAAATCCAACAGGAACCATGAGGCCTCAGAGGGCCAACAATTTTTGGCACTATTGGACACCTAGGACGGAGAGGCCAAAAGCTGGCCCTGAACCCTCTTGTACCAAAATTCATAAATGTGGGGAGTCGCCTCCCTCATTATTTACAATAGTTTTGTCCATAGTGCCACGCCTAAATTTAGGCCACAGCTACTATTTACAATTATATTAACAATGTGGAATGGCCACAAATTAGGAGGACCATATTAAGGACTTCCACCAACTTGTAGAGTCTCTTCAACTATCAGCGGACATTGCCATGGCTGCATTCTGGGATGCTATCAACCAAGGAGCGGGATCACACATGGCATGGTACAATGGGCCTCTAACTCGGGAGGGGTCATAAAAGATAGCCCAGAAATTTGAGGCCACCCTAGAATATAACCTACCAAAACTCAGATACTGTAAAGCTGTATGTCCGTTTCACTAAACCAGCCCCCTCCACCAAAAAGAATGTGGTCCTCGTGATATTTGACAAGGAGGGAAAAGTGGATAATGGACCATAACGAGGTCCAGTGTTGGGAAGTATGCCTGACACCCTCTCAGTGGAAAAAGATCAGCAAGAGTCCCTCTAATACTGGATGTATTAGCCCTCACCCCGTACATCACCTCAAAGGCTCAGGAAGAAGAGGCACATCCCTCTGACATTTCACAATATGACCAGCCCGCCTCCTTACCACATGGATCATCAACCCACATAAGTTGGTACCAGGGATTTTAGCAATTCAGGACAAACCACTCAGACTCATAAATTTATCAGGGATGTATCAGACAGAGTCCCAGGCACCATACTCATACCAGTGGATCCAGAGGCCGCCGCACTGTCTCCCTACCAGATGGAAACAATGGGGAAACTCGAGGAGGATCACTGGCATAATCCCTTCATTGAGGACCTTTACCACATACTTCCCCTGACAAATTTGTTGGACCCCACATCAGCCCCTCTTATATGCTCAGGCGGTAGCAAAGCCTTCACACTTTCTCAATCAATCACAGTACCACTTCACAATTGCAGACACCACCACATAAGTATGTGCATTAAACAGCTTCAATAGATTTGACGTGATTATTTCCTGTTTGCTGTGGAAGTTATAGTTGGTTCCAGAAGGGCAGTGATGAATGCACTAGTGGACACAGGAGCATCAGGAAAGCTTTAACACACTCATATGGCACAGGCAACAGACTTGGCATTCACCACAGGGCGCCCATCATTGGGACTTCTAAGGTACCAATGGTCACCCTGCCTCTACGTGAGCCACTAAACTTCTCAGCCAATGGACACCAGTTCCACGCCAACTCTGAGCGATTATGGATCTACTCTAACCCATGATTCTGGGGGAAGGTGGTGCTGACAGTCTGTTATGATTAATCTTGAATGAAATGTGCTTGCTTTCTTGATATACTATCACTCCAGTAAATTTTCCCTGCTTTCCACATTGGCGAAAGGAAACGCCCTGGCATGCTATGGTGGAATACTCCGCCTCAGGAGCAGTCGCTGACCTCCCCATGATTCCTGCAATACTGGAACCATACAAAGAAATATTAAACGTGGACAAAGTGAACCAATTGCCACCCCACTCAGAGTTTGACATCTATCTCTGCCAACCAGTGGATCTCATTGATATTAATTGCCTAAAATACCCATATATGGCGGCCAAGGATCAAACACTGAGATTTCTAGATGATATGATAGGTAAGGGATGGCTGATAAAGAAAACCTCGGAAGTGTCAACCCTGTGTTGTTTGATCAAAAACCTGATGGGACCTTGCAAATATGTGTGAATTACAGCCACTTAAACAATGTTAAGGTACCTGACCACTACCCCATCCCACTAAAGACTGTGGTCTCTCAAGTAATTGCCAAGTCCAAAGTATTTTCAAAACTGGAATTAGTCAACACCTTCCATCAAGTCTGAATAAAGGAGGGACAAGTATGGCTGATGGCAATACGCACCTGCCATAGCATATACCAGTTCTAGGTCGTGCCATTTGGGATAAAAAAGCTCCCATAATTTCCCAGAGGGTTATTAATCACATGTTGGGTGATCTCCAGTTTACATGTGCAGTGGTGTATATAGACGATATTTTGGTCCATTCCCCCACCCCAAGCAACTTAAGAATGATCTGATAGCAGTGGCGGCCAACTTGCAACGTGCAGGCCTGCACATAAAGCCATTAGATGATTTTTTTAAAAGCTGAGGTGCAGTTCCTAGAAAGTTTTGTACTTAAAGGGGGTCACTCTATTGCTCTCTCTAAGATGGAAGTGTTATAAAAATGGGCAACATCCAACACTCAGAAGCAGCTTTGAGGCTTTTTGGAATCTATCACTTTTCTGAAGAAATTCTCACTGGAGATTTTGGATCTTGTCGCCCCCCACCCACTGATGGGAAAGAACGTGACATGCACATGGACAGCGGAATGCCAACAGGCTTTTGAGGCTGTCAAAGAGGTTTTCACTTCAGAGCTAGTTCCAGACACGCCAGTGAAGATAAACCTCTTATTGTAGCTTGAAATACTTCCAGCACAGCTGAGGGAGCAATATTGCTACATGATCATGACACCTACAAACACCTATTGTCATACTTCTCTAGATAATTTACAGGAACTGTATGGTTGTGGGCAATTTATGATAAATAGCTGATTGCGGTAGCATAGCAATGATGCACTGGCGGTATTTTCTGCAGGGAGCAAAGCACATGGTGATGGTGCGCATGGATCACAAATCACTTACATATTATTGCATACTGCAAATGTTGGTGCACAGATAATCCAGAACCCACCGATACCTGCCCAACTTTAACTTCAGGTATGAGCTTGTAAAGGGGCCTACGTACATATTGCTGTATATACTAAGCAGAAGCCTGAAAATTGAGACTGACCCCAGGGAAGAGGCCAAATTGGTTATGGTGATTTCCCCTGAACAAGTGTTGTCTGAGCTATCAAGGAACCAGCAGCCATCGCTACTTTTGCAATCCCCACAACATTTCCTCAATCTCGCCTCCCAACAACCACACCTGAGACACCCAACAACGCCATGGGCTCACGTGACAAGACCCTCCCAAACCAAGCCCACCAAACAGCGCAAATGGGTCCCTCTTGGTTGCAGTACTGGAGTGCAAGCAGAAAATATCAAAGGCCAAGTGCTTAGGGATCTGATACAGTGGGGAAAAACCCCTCAAGTTTGTACTCAAAAAAGATAGGGTGATTTGCTTTTTGGATCGCATATGGGTGCCTGAAAGTTTACACCCCAAGTCATATAGGAGCATCATGACCAACTGACAATGTGGTACCTGGTAGGAAAGAAGACTACCAACTGAATAAAGAAAACGTACAATTGGAATGGACTGACAAAGGATGTGCCAGCTTGTATAGAATAATGTCTGACTGTGCGTGATAAAAATCTGACGAAACTGAGCAAAACAGGGTTCCTGCATCTCGTACAACAAGCAGCAGGACCATGGACATCTGTATCAGTCGACTTAATAGTTGGTCTACCCACTTCAAAGATGTTTTACAGATTATGTTAGTCATAGACAGATTCACCAAATACGTTCTGTTCATCCCATGCTTAACTACAACTACGGCGGAAAATATGGACCAAAATTTTTGACCCATGTTTATACAATATTTGTAGTACCACAGGATATAATTAGTGATAGGGGACCACAGTTCACGTCGAGATTCTGGGAGGCCCTGTGCAAAATACTTCAATTCAAACCATTTTAATCATCAGCTATCAGCCTAGTCCAATGAACAAACTGAGTGAACTAATAAGTCCCTTGAGTAGTAACTCCTGTGTTACGCCTCAGATGCTCAAGATAATTGTGCTATATCTGGCCTTAGCCCAGTTCTCATATAATAATTCCCTGTACGCCTCTACTGGAATGTCACCGCTGTATGCCAACTTATACTACAACCCAGAAAATACAATTAACCACAAATTTAAATAAATACGCCCGTAGCAGATAGTTTCACAACATACATTTGGAAAAATCCACTAGCAGGTGAAGATACAATTAGTGAAAGCCTCTCATGATACTAAGCGTTGCGCTGACTGAAAACTGAGAGCAGCACCTAAATACTTGTTGGATGAACTGGTGATGGTGGACACAAAAAACTTAACCCAAAGGCGCCCTGCCGCAAACTGGCCTTCAAAAGGTCAGGACCATTCCCCATCAGTAAAGTTTTGATTAATGGAAGCTTTTTTGTATTTGCCCCTACTGGAAAATCCATAAGTCCTTTTATGCATCAGCGCTGTCACCGTTCAAATGGGAACCATCCTATGGAGATCAAACTCTTGTTGGTGGAAGAATTGCCAGAACTTGAAGTTGAGGAAATCTTGGGTTTGAGGAAATATAAATGGAGCATCTGATAATTGGTGGCGTGAAAGATACCCCACCCATGACAACAGTTGGATTCTGGCCCACGATTATACCAATTTTTGAAACTAATCACCAGGTTCCATGCGTGAAATCCTATTTCCCTGATGTCTGATGCAATGAATTACCAGACTCTTACAGCCATTAAGTTGCCCTTGCCTCGCAAAACTATGCCCTGGTATGAGCTTCAGAGGGAGGAGTAACCCTGTCCTTTTAGGAAAGGCTAATGTAAGGATCCCAGCTGTCCCCATAAAATCGAATCAGTTGATTACCCCTTTTTGATCTAAGAAGGGGAATATCCCTGAGCACTACCTTGGAGAGATTGTCAGATTTATGGGCACACCCTTATTGATCGGAGGTCTTCTGCCAAAACCCCTCAACTCAATGTTACAAGTTAAAAATCAAAGGGGAGGTTTTTACAGGAAATTTATTCAATCAAAGCCTATGTAATAAAAACTGCAACAATTGCAACAAAACCTGGGAACAATTGAGCAGATTGAGGCTGAAGTCTCAACAGGAAAATTATCCCCAAAACTGGTCTGGAGAAATATTCCTATAAAGGGAAATAAAATTTTATTAGTAAATTTGCAAATACACTACTATGCTGGAACCCCGATGGAAACAAAAAATATGGCAGCAAGAACCATAAATTGAGGCACCCGCAATGTGCAAGCCAAGCCCTTGATGCAAAAAGTCCCAGCGTTTAAGGGATTTCCGCGTCCAGTTATAAGAAAAGTTTCCAAGTCCATGTCCCTCACTTCCCTTTGTTTATAAAAGCTCAGTGCTCTACTGATGGTAGAGTGCTGGTTTATTTTGTCCTATCCTTAATAAATTTTACTTTCACAAAATTATTTTCAGATTTTATAAGCTTTTAACTAGTCTGGAGATCCTTTAAGAACCACACAAACTGATGGAGGGTCCACATTCATTTTAACAGTAATGACAGTGGCCGTCACATTGGTTACCTCTTCTATTGCCTCTCTCAGCATGGAAACCCTCATGAGTCATACCCTATGAGTTTTGCAAGGTGCACTGGTCAAACAAAACGACATTGAGAATCTCAAAGCAATCAGAATGCTCAAACACTCATTACAATCCATCCAAAATATGAAGATAACGTAACTGATGATTCAGTGGTTGCATCTCAAGGAGACTTTGCTGTAATTAAACCCAATGAAATTATGACATTCCTAGTTCAAGTACATGCTCAAAAAGTACTGGGAGTTTAGCCCAAAAATAACTCAAGGAGAGCTGATCGACCCATTACTTAATACAAATTACCCCAAGCATGGGAAAAAAAGGAATGACGATTTGGTGGACGCTACTTGAAGGGAAAAGGTGGGAATTGAACCTGACGAGACTCTTGTTGCAACACGTTATCAGGTGCTTATTCAGCTGAGTTAGGATTCCCATCTATATGGAAAAAACCTTGGGCGGAACAATCCCCTCATGCTGAACTTTGCAGTTTGACTACCATACTCAAAGCGTGGTCATGATTATTTCCAATGATCAGTTTATTCATCAGAGCGGGAATGATGTTCATAAACCAGTACTTTCCCCACTTGTCCCCACATGGTTCTTATACATGTATTATCAGAATGGCGATGCCTTGCAGACTATGGATTCTTACATGAGTATTAGTTATCCCTTATGAGAGCCCAGTCTTTCTTTGGCACGTCGAGTGTCTGACATTTTACATCACTTTTTTCTGCGTGCTTTGAATCTCTTGGGTCCATCCCCAATATCCCCTTTGATCATCCGTTTGAATAATTTATCTGCTTACTATATATATAAACTGATGACAGGTAATCTCAATAGTCTGTCAGCATTCTGATGTGCTGCTTCTTCTCAGTGTCTATTTCAAAATCATGGGCTTGCAGTTTTAGAGCCCATCTTGACAGTTGACCCTCTAGTTCTCTAAGATTATGCAACCAGCATAGAGATGAGTGTTCAGTCACAACCTTGAAGTGTATCCTATGAATATAAACTTGAAATTGTTTACAAATGTATATCATCTTAAGGCATTCACGTTCTGTCACAATGTAGTTCCTTTCCACTGGCATCATTTTTCTACTCACATACACTTCCAGATGTTCTTCTCTATCATCATTTACTTGACTTAAAATGGCACCAATCGCCATTAACAAGGCATCAATCAGAACTAAAACTCCTAATTGCAATTAGGCTATATCTTTATAGTAATAGTGATCATATATCTTCTTAGCTCATCAAACGCTTCTTGGGCCTCCTCATTCCACACAAATCCTTTTTTGGATCCTTCAATATGTGAAATAACAACTTTTCTTTCTCGTTGCAAACACTTTTACAACCTATTCAATTCAAGACTAAATCTAATTTGATAATCTCACAGAGGAGATTAGTCTGCGCCCATGTCAGGGAGCAGTTGGGAAAGCAAGGTAAGAGGAGCAGGCGGAAGGCCCGCGGCCTCCAACGTTCAAAAACGCCCCAGAGATTCTGGTGGAATAGACAAAAATCTCAAAAAACAGGTGGTCACAATTTCCCCAGAGATACTCGCATGGCAAGCACGATGCAACCAGTACATCAACACGCCACACTCCCAGCTACTTTTGTCAGTGGAATTCAGAGTCTGTGTGTATCTGGACATCCAAAAAACGGCCTTATGGGAGAAATTTTGTGAAGATGTACACAAAATTTTCCCAACCGCGGTGTACGTTGCACCTCACTCCATGTCGCGCAGTTGGCTGGACCTAGGTTTTGAAAGCAAAATAGCAGCAGATGAGGCTGCAGCAGTGCGCATAGTGGTCGACCTCCCCTGAAGGGCAATGGGTCGTCGAAACCAAATGCACCAGATGGACAAAATCAAACTAAATTTTCCTCACGTTTGACTTTTGCCTACTATGGTAAAACATGACATTTTGGAGCAACACCTGAAAGATGGTCTCGCCATATATGGCAAAAAACAATCTTTCAAAATGCAACGCTTCATGCTGATGCCACACCTGTGCACTGGCAAAGCCATTGCAGTTCTGACCCCAACTGAGGAGATTGCGAAGGACCTAACCCAGATCCCGCACTCCACTTTTATTGATATCACAGGGCATACCACCCACCTATTCCAGGAAACCGTGGACAGCGCGCCCCCCATTTGCACCCACTGTGACACATTTGGCCATAAGGCACATGCGTGCCCCATCAAGGAGGGCGTCACATTCCAAGAGCACCCCTCAGCGGCCATGGCCAGCAGAGAAGTGCACTATGAACCAACCGCAAGCACCAAGGAGGCTTTCCAGTGGGGAGCACAAGGCTGCTACCTATTGGTAAAGCCCATCTCCCTGCAGGAGCGGAAGAAGGCCAAGCAGGCCTGAAGGGCCGCGGCCAAGGAAGCGGCCAAGGCCACCACCGCCATCCCACACTCACAATGCCAGGAGGACATGGAGACCTTCGCGGCAGAAGCAACTTGGGAATCCATCATCCAATCAGATTGGGAAGCCCATTCCGAGCAGGCCACTCAATCCGAGGATCTGATGGGAGATTTCGATCTCACCCAATCGCTGCACCCAAGCTCCAGTTGAAACTGACTTGGGACCTATCCCAACTGAAAATTTTTTTTGACCCACTCAACAGTGCACCGAACTCATCCACACTGCAAAAAAATTTGCCAACGTCAGGAAAACATAAAGCAAAGGCCAAAGCCAACGCGACTCTTTCCACAAAAATTAACAAAAACCCCAATAGTGTTGCTGCTAACACCCGCGCTGCTGTGAAAGCCTGTGAGGACCTTGAAGAGGCTGGTGGGACTGGGGGCCCACCCCCTCGCACCCAAGGTGCAATGGGGGAAACCTTCACTCTAGGGATGCTGAATATCGCCGGACTCAAAGCCTCCCCGTCCCAGGCTAGGAAACTGAGTTTTTACACCACAATTTACCCGTAGATATCCTGGCCATCCAGGAGTACCACTGTCCATGAGGTTCTGGGGAAGCTTGGAAAACAATGCTCCTCCTATCCCTATCCTTTTGGTCGAAGCACTGTGTGGGTGCTAATTCAGAAAAATAATTTTTTCAAATTCACATCCTCAAAAACATTCTTAAATGGCTGAGTGCTCGTCGTCACCTTCTCGTGGGCTGACGTTGCACACACAATCATCAACATCTATGCCCCAAACGGTGTACACGAGCGTCAAGAATTTTTCTCATCAGTCAAATCCCTCCCGCTACCCCTGATTCTTTCCTAGTTGGTGACATGAACTGTTGGCTAACCTCACCAATGGACTGGTGGCCTCCCTCACCCCACGCCACAGGGTCACATAGAACTACGCGTTCTAAAAGCCACCCTTGGGTTAATGGATGCGCTGCTGCAACATGCCCCACTGCTCAAAATATGATGTGTCCCCACGTCCACAATGGCCAATTAAGGTCCATGACCCACATTGACCTTATTCTAACACCGGTGAAATTCATTCAACCCCACATCTCCCACTTCAAAACAACGAAAATGGAATTCTCTGACCACCGTCTGGTCTCGGTAACCTACCACTTACCTGTCACAGTTGCAAAGGCCCCACATTGGTGCAAAATACGCCCCCCGAGCTCACGTCGCCAGGATTTTCCACATGGGTGGAAGAGGCAACTTGGCAAAATCGTTTGTTGCACCATTTTGTAGACCCCATTTCCACATGGGTAACTTTTAAATAGGACACCATCCGCCACTATCACCATCTCTCCTCCAGATGCTCACGAGCCACATCGGCGGTTATCTCGCATGCTCTGGCAGAATTGTCCCACTTGGAGTATAACATTCCAGCCACAGGATACAGCGCTGCATGGGGCTGGAAGTGGGCGGAGGCAGCCGCCCACCTCAACACACTCAAAAGGCAACACAAACATCAGGTTTGTGTCTAATACAGGGCCACACGCATCACTAAAGGTGACAAGTGCACCGCATACTTCTTTAAAAAATTATGCACCATGCCAGAGCGTGTCCTGCACACAGGTGCAAAGATCAGATAATTCCATTGCGGACACACTGGCTGAAGTGGAAATCGAAATGCAAAAATATTACTCCAAGTTATACTGAGCTGAACCAATTCAGCCAGCTGAAATGGCAGATTTTATCAACTGAGCTCATATCCACACCATTTTCTGATACCCAGAAATAATGAATTTAATTACTCTGAACGAATTATGGACAGCCATTCGCGGTGCGCCAAACTGAAAATGCCCAGGCCCAGATGGCATTCCATATGAGTTCTACAAAAAATATTTCAAATATGTATCCCCATTGCTGCTAGCCTCACTTAACCAAAGCCTGTTGGAAATGTGCCTCCTACCAGGAGGACATGAGGCCTTTACTGTCACACTCTTCAAGAAAGGGGATAAGCTTGACTTAGCCAACTGGCGCCCCATTTCTCTAACAAACACAGACACCAAAATTTTAACAAAAATCATGGCTAACCGTTTAGGGACTGTAGCATCTGACACCATCTCCCCAGAACAATTCGTTTTATCCCCAAAAGGTCAATTTGGGATAACGTGCACTCCGTGGCTAATGCATGTCAGTCCACAGCCTCTGGGGCACATTCTTAGACCAACAAAAGGCCTACAATAGAGTAAACTGGGAATACCTAAGGGCCTGCCTCCATCAATTCAGCCTAAACCCCCCGCTTCATAAACTGGGTAATGCTGCTCACGAAATCTGCGACAATGGCAGTGCGTGGCCCAGGCTTCCTAACGGAAGTAGTCCGCCCTCAAAGGGCTTGCGACAAGGGGACCCCCTCAGCCCACTCTTATACAACTTCAGCCTTGACCCATTACTGCGAAATGTGAATGCCCACCTCACTGGGGTCCATGTGCCAGGCCAAACCCCAGTCAAGATGATGGCATTTGCAAATGATTGCGTGGTGGGGGTGTCTAATAACAAAAAGATGCACGCGCGCTTGAAGCCCTCATCCAGGAATATTCCCGGGTAAGCAACGCGGCACTGAACACCTCCAAAACCGAAATCATCCTCCTTGGTCAGTTTCAGAACTGCTGGGCCCCAGCAAGTAGTTCCCAACCCAGCCCATCTGCTCGCCCACGTCCACGCCTTACTAACTCAACACACACCGCTCCACTGGTGCTCCCCTTCGTGCCACGTCCTACCATAGGACCGGTGCGCCATCTGGGTGTGTGGATGGAGGCAGGCGGATATGCGTCAGCAGTAATGGAGTGCCATATACTGAACAACGTGACAAAGCGAATTGCCTCTCTCAGAGCCCACCCTACTACCCTCACTGGCAGGGTTGTTCTTACCAACTCTATGCTCCTATCCAAAGTCTGGTTCGGAGCCCACGCCATCCCCTTCTCCCCAAGCTTCTTCAAATCCCTGTATGCTTTGCTGCAAGGATGGCTTTGGTCAGGCCGCCCTCCACCAGTACGGCTAGAGGTCATGTTTGGCCCTCATCATCAAGGTGGCATGGGCCTGCTTGACTTCAAAGCCCATGCTGCCAAGATCCTGGGCACCTGGATCGCGGCTGTCACCGCTCCTACACTCCCATCCCAACACTGGTCCCGCGCAGCCCGCTCCAACTTCTCCCAAGCCTTGGGCCTCAACAATCCATCAAACCCCCACTCCCTGATGAAATACCTCGCATCACACACATCGGCCACAGGTCCTCACGAGATGAAAATCCACTACAAACGAATCCTACTCTCCATGCGAAGCGCAGAGTGGAGAATTCATATTAGTGGACATACAACCCAAAGAGGCCGCCCCTCTCCTCAGTTCACACAAGAGGTACAGGGGCTACCCATCCATGATGGCGTGATTCCCATTCGGCCCCATGTCCTATCCAGTGTGGACTACCTGGACATGATGGGCATCCCTTATTCCACTGAGACCCAAAAGACTATTTGGAAATATGCACACCAACCTCTGTTGCAGCCTCAAGTCCGCTCCCATGAGTGGCGCTGCCTGAGGCGGGTGTATCGTACAGCTGAGCGCTCTAACGCTTTACACTCATAATGTGTCATGTGTGGCCAGTATGGAACGCTGTTCCACCGCCTGGAGAAGTCCCCACCTCTAAAGTGATATGGCGCGAAGTTCAACGTCTGCTGGGCCAGGATCAAACGCATCCCTTTAGTCTGTCAAGAGATATGTTTGTTTCATCAATGGCCTCCCCCCTTCCACCCCCCTCCATGCTCTGGTGGTTGCAATCGCCATGTGGACTATCCACACGATTGTCTTGGATGCCATTGCTGGCTCCATCCCCACCCTCCCAGAAGCTGTCCACAGATTCTGGTCTCATTTGGTGGACCACTTTCAAGCATGGATATTTGGATACCTCCCACCGCCTCGCTGACAGCTGGTCTCCTCCTGGTTCCCAGTCTGGTTCATCAAATCAGACTTCTTCTCCACACGTGCTCATTAGTGGCTACGGCCCCTTAACACGTTCCCTCCTCCCCATAAGTGGCGTTCCCGCTGGCAACAAGAGATAGCATCGCTTCTCTGGGGTGCCTCCCCTGGTACTAAGTTTGTCTTTCCTGAGTCATATTCAGAAGTGTCCGTCCCATGGTCGGCCTTCCCCGCAATAAATTTAAATTTAAATATGTGAAATAACGATTTCCCAATTCTGAATAAAATCTTTAATAAATTGGCAATAGTAGCCGACCATTCCAAGAAATAAGTATATGTCCCAACACTCTTCTGGATTGACATCCATTCAATGGTTTAGGTTTTTCTGCAGATGCGATTGTAATTTACCAGAGTTATCACAATTACAGGTATTTAAGCTCTTTTTGTAGTAATGGCATTGACAGCTTGATCTTCAAATTTGCATTTCTAGGCATTTAAACATTTACTCCAAGTGTTACAGGTGACTTTAATTTCCTACTAAATACATTAATGTCATCTAAGTTCACCTAAAATCAAGGCAACTTTAGCTCACTCAAGATAGAATCCATCATCCTCTGGAAAGTTGCTGGCACATTACACAATCACTGGGGCATTCATGTCAGCTTGTATAATCCTTGTGCGATGTTTATTACACATTTCAATTAACCTTCTCTTGGCAAATCCATTTTTCCAATATCCTGAGATCAAATACATCACCAAAAAGAACCTGGGTTCCCCTAGGCGATTGAGTGTGTTGTCAATTTCTTGGCAGCAGATAAAAATCCTTCTTAGTGATCTTATTCAACCATTGGTAATTGTTTACCAAACAATTTGGTCTGTCCTTTTTCTTCACAATAAAAATTGGACTCTCCCAGGGATTTTATAATGGTATGAGGAGCCCATGCTTAACCTGTTTAATGGTTTCTTCATTGACTACTGCTTCAGCAGCCTTGGAATGACAGATTGGTCGCACTTGTATTGGAGTGTATTCCCCGTTTTAACCTTATGGATCACATTTTAGCTCATCCAAGGTCATGATCATCCTGAGCAAAATCACTGATATCTCTCATATAATTGTAGCACTTCCCACTGCTGATGTTCTGATAACCCATCCAGTTGCTCTCAATTGACCATTACAATAAGATTTTGGCAACACCCACCAGTAATCCCATTTATGATAGTGTTCAAAAATTATAAAACTATCTGATTTCAGCCGTTGGGATTAAGTACATAAATGTAATAATTTGGTTTTTCTCCACCCTCATCAGTTTTTCGCTCATATTGGCCAGTAGAGCTCAGATTTCAGTGTGGCCTGAAATTATAATCTCCAGCACTACCCAAGGATCGAGTCTTATTTTTCTCCATGGGGCAGCGACTTCTCCATATAATTGTTCCATATTTATAGCATTAATTTATGTTAGCTAGTATTCACGTTATTAGCAGTTGGTTTTAATTGTATTTGTCCTTAATGGTATCCCACAGTTTTTGAGGATCTCATTTGGCATTTGCCTGCTTTTTATTTCAACCAACTTTTTTTGGATGGGAATAATGCCTTCATTAAAAACAGCTTTACAAATTTTTTCTTCTTTGTCAGAGGAGTTTTGCTTCTCTGCTGATGCACCAAGGGCAGGGTTTGTTCCAAAATTGTCGGGTATTCTCCTCAAAAACTACACTTGAAACCATACTTACATACGAATTCTGTCCTGATGAGGATGTCAAAATTTTGATTTTCTATATTATGTCAAAGCTGATACCACCAGTGATCCAAAACAAAGTAAAAGTGCACTGTATGCTCCACAATATGTTATATTATCTGGTCCACTGGTTCCCTTCTCTTTAATGGTGCTTTAAGTTTGGTGAAACCTTAATTTACTTTACCAATATGGCCAAAATGATATTAATGGGTGCACCGCTGTTGATTATTGCCCATAATCTTACTCAATTATCTAAAATCTGCATAAATACACTCAGAGTACTGCAATAAAGTTTTACTGAGTGAATTGCGGCATTACTTGCCAAATCTAGAGTTTTAATTAATTGCATGGATAAATCAGGAAATGATTCTTTGGTTGCGCTAATAGGGAGAGAAACATTTGCTTCATCAAGTTTTTCCTTGACTGATTCTTCCATGCTTTTGTTAGTTCTTATCTTTTCCGCTAACTGAATTGCATATGGCCAAGCAACTTCTATCATGATTTCAGGGTCTATTACCTTTTTCCTTGGTATGATGATGCATTTAAGTCCAAATAAACCATATGATAAAGTGGATCAGGTGTATCTTCATCTACAAGCAAATCCTAGATATCCTGGTCATCTTTAAATATGTCAGGAGGAACAGTTTTGCTCACAGTGCTAGAATGTTCCATATCTATATTACTGATCCTTTTCCTGAATCTTGACTAGTTTCTTTCTCGCTATCCTTCGTCATTTTTAACTTCTCTTTAGGCTTCTTATCCCAAAATTGAGCAAATACCTGCCTACGTTTTCCACTATTGGTGGCAGCAGATTTTAGTTTTATGTGAGCATTTTGGTCCTTTGGGTTTAATTCCATTATGGACCAATTATTTTAATTCTTATTAGGCTTAGAAATTTCAATGTATTCTGAGTTCTGAGGGAATGGCTTTAAAGGTTAGATTAGGTGGTTCAAATGTTAATCCTAATATATTGAGATACACCACCATCTGCAAGTTAAAGTTTGGTTATCAAGCATAAAAACCATAGTGCTGTAAAAATCTCTGTAGGGCTAAAGTGCCGCATGATTTTCTATACATGCATCAAAATCTGATAATACTTTTGCACCATCAAGAATTTGCTTACTGGTAAAATTGTTCATCAAAAGCTGCTAATATTAGGTCCTTTCTATAATAGTTTCCCATAAACTCCTATTTATGGTTATCCATCCGTGCAGGACTACCAAAATCAGTCAATATAGTGTTTTTGGCGTCACTGTACATACAATTGTCCCCGCTGAGATAGAGCAACACCAGCATTTGACAGTTGTGTCTAAGCAGTTCATTACAATTACTTATTTTTGTTGGTCGCCATATCCAAACGTCATCATTTTAAATTTTAAATTTTAAATTTATTGCGGGGAAGGCTGACCATGGGACGGACGCTTCCAAATATGACTCAGAGGAGACAAAACTTAGTACCAGGGGAGGCACCCCAGAGAAGCGATGCTATCTCTTGTTGCCAGCGGGAACGCCACTTATGGGGAGGGGGAGGGAACGTGTGAAGGGGCCGTAGTCACTATTGAGCACGTGTGGAGGAAGGGGTCTGATTTGATGAACCAGACTGGGAACCAGGAGGAGACCAGCTGTCAGCGACGCGGTAAGAGATATCCAAACATCCACACTTGAAAGTGGTCCACCAAATGAGACCGGAATCTGTGGACAGCTTCTGGGAGGGTGGGGATGGAGCCAGCAATGGCATCCAAGACAATCGTGTGGATAGTCCACATGGCGATTGCAACCACCAGAGCACGGAGGGAGGGTGGGAGGGGGAGGCCATTGATGAAGCAAACATATCTCTTGACAGACTGAAGGGATTCGTTTGATCTTGGCCTAGCAGACGTTGGACTTCGCGCCATATCACTTTAGAGGTGGGGCACTTCTCCAGGCGGTGGAACAGCGTTCCATACTGGCCACACACGACACAGGATGAGTGTAAAGCGTTAGAGCGCTCGCTGTACGATACACCCGCCTCAGGCAGCGCCACACATGGGAGCGGACTTGAGGCTGCAACAGAGGTTGGTGTGCATATTTCCAGTTAGTCTTTTGGGTCTCAGTGGAATAAGGGATGCCCATCATGTCCAGGTAGTCCACCCTGGATAGGACATGGGGCCGAATGGGAATCACGCCATCATGGATGGGTAGCCCCTGTACCTCTTGTGTGAACTGAGGAGAGGGGCGGCCTCTTCGGGTTGTATGTCCACTAATATGAATTCTCCACTCTGCGCTTCGCATGGAGAGTAGGATTCGTTTGTAGTGGATTTTCGTCTCGTGAGGACCTGTGGCCGATGTGTGTGATGCGAGGTATTTCATCAGGGAGTGGGGTTTGATGGATTGTTGAGGCCCAAGGCTTGGGAGAAGTTGGAGCGGGCTGCGCGGGACCAGTGTTGGGATGGGAGTGTAGGAGCGGTGACAGCCGCGATCCAGGTGCCAAGGATCTTGGCAGCATGGGCTTTGAAGTCAAGCAGGCCCATGCCACCTTGATGATGAGGGCCAAACATGACCTCTAGCCATACTGGTGGAGGGCGTCCTGACCAAAGCCATCCTTTCAGCAAAGCATACAGGGATTTGAAGAAGCTTGGGGAGAAGGGGATGGCGTGGGATCCGAACCAGACTTTGGATAGGAGCATAGAGTTGGCAAGAACAACCCTGCCAGTGAGGGTAGTAGGGTGGGCTCTGAGAGAGGCAATTCGCTTTGTCACGTTGTTCAGTATATGGCACTCCATTACTGCTGACGCATATCCGCCTGCCTCCATCCACACACCCAGATGGCGCACCGGTCCTATGGTAGGACGTGGCACGAAGGGGAGCACCAGTGGAGCGGTGTGTGTTGAGTTAGTAAGGCGTGGACGTGGGCGAGCAGATGGGTCGGGTTGGGAACTACTTGCTGGGGCCCAGCAGTTCTGAAACTGACCAAGGAGGATTAATTCGGTTTTGGAGGCGTTCAGTGCCGCGTTGCTTACCCAGGAATATTCCTGGATGAGGGCTTCAAGCGCGCGTGCATCTTTGTTATTAGACACCCCCACCTCGCAATCATCTGAAAATGCCATCATCTTGATTGGGGTTTGGCCTGGCACATGGACCCCAGTGAGGTGTGCATTCACATTTCGCAGTAGTGGGTCAAGGCTGAAATTGTATAAGAGTGGGCTGAGGGGGTCCCCTTGTCACAGGCCCCTTTGAGTGCGGACTACTTCCATTAGAAAGCCTGGGTCACGCACTGCCATTGTCACAGATTCTGTGAGCAGCATTACCCAGTTTATGAAGTGGGGGGGGTAGGCGGAATTGATGGAGGCAGGCCCTTAGGTATTCCCAGTTTACTCTATCATAGGCCTTTTGTTGGTCCAAGAATACAAGTGCCCCAGAGGCTGTGGACTGACACACATTAGCCACAGAGTGCATGTTATCCCAAATCGACCTTCTGGGGATGAAACCGAATTGTTCTGGGGAGATGGTGGCAGATGCTACAGTCCCTAAACGGTTAGCCATGATTTTTGTTAAAATTTTGGTGTCTGTGTTTGTTAGAGAAATGGGGCGCCAGTTGGCTAAGTCAAGCCTATCCCCTTTCTTGAAGAGTGTGACAGTAAAGGCCTCATGTCCTCCTGGTAGGAGGCGCATTTCCAACAGGCTTTGGTTGAGTGAGGCTAGCAGCAATGGGGATATATACATAAAATATTTTTTTGTAGAACTCATATGGAATGCCTTCTGGGCCTGGGCATTCTTGGTTTGGCGCACCGCAAATGGCTGTCCATAATTCGTTTGGAGTAATTAAATTCATTATCTCTGGGTATCGGAAAATGGTGCAGATATGAGCTTGGTTGAGAAATTCTGCCATTTTGGCTGGCTGAATTGGTTAGGCTCGGTATAAATAAGAGTAATATCTTTTCATTCCGATTGCCACTTCAGCCAGTGTGTCCACAATGGAATTATCCAATCTTCGCACCTGTGTGCAGGCCACACTCTGGCGTGGTGCAAAATTTTTTTAAAAGAAGTACGCGGTGCACTTGTCACCTTTAGTGATGCATGTGGCCCTGTATTGGACACAAACCTGATGTTTGTGTTGCCTTTCTAGTGCGTTGAGGTGGGCGGCTGCCTCCGCCCACTTCTGGCCCCATGCAGGGCTATATCCTGTGGCTGGAATGTTGGACTCCAAGTGGGCCAATTCCACCAGCATGTGTGAGATAACAGCCGATGTGGCTCATGAGCATCTGGAGGAGAGATAGCGATAGTGGCGGATGGTATCTTCTTTGAAAGTTGCCCATGTGGAAATGGGGTCCGCACAAAATGGTGCAACAAACGATTTCGCCAAAGTTGCCTCTTCCACCCACGAGGAAAAATCCTGGTGACGCGAGCTTGGGGGGCGGATTTTGCACCAATATATGGGGCCTTTGCAACTGTGATGGGTAAGTGGTATGTTATTAAGAACAGTCTGTGTTTGGAGAATTCCATTTTTGTTGTTCTGAAGTGGGAGATGTGGGGTTGGAATTTCGCCGGTGTTAAAATAAGGTTGATGTGGGTCATGGACCTTAATTGGCCATTGTGGATGTGGGGACGCGTCATATTTTCAAGCAGTGGGGCATGTCATGGCAGCGCATCCATCAACCCAAGGGTGGTTTTTAGAATGCGTAGTTCTACGTGACCCTGTGGGGTGTGGGGTGAGGGCAGCCACCGGTCCGTTGGTGAGGTTAGCCAACAGTTCATGTCACCAACTAGGAAACAATTGGGGGGTAGCAAAAGGGATTTGATCAATGAGAAAAATTCCCGACGCTCATGTGCACCGTTTGGGGTGTAAGTGTTGATGATTGTGTGTGCAACGTCAGCCCATGAGAAGGTGACAATGAGCACTCGGCCATTTAGGAATGTTTCTGAGGATGTGAATTTGAAAAAATTGTTTTTCTGAACTAGCACCCTACAGTGCCTTGACCAAAAGGATAGGGATGGTAGGAGCAATGTTTTCCAAGCTTCCTTGGAACCTCGTGGACAGTGGGACTCCTGGATGGCCAGGATATCCACGGGTAATTTGTTTTGTAAAACTCAGTTTCCTAGCCCAGGACGGGGAGGCCTTGAGTCTGGCGATATTCAGCATCCCTAGAGTGAAGGTTTCCCCCATTGCACCTTAGGTGCGAGGGGGTGGGCCCCAGTCCCACCAGCCTCTTCAAGGTCCTCACAGGCTTTCACAGCAGCGCGGGTGTTAGCAGCAACACTATTGGGGTTTTTGTTAATTTTTGTGGAAAGAGTCGCATTGGCTTTGGCCTTCACTTTTTGTTTTCCTGACATTGGACGAATTTTTTGCGGTGCGGATACATTTGGTGCACCGTTGAGTGGGGCAAAAAAAATTTTTTGGTTAGGATAGGTCCCAAGTCAGTTTTGACTGGAGCTTGGGTGCAGCGATTGGGTGAGATCAAATCTCCCATCGGATCCTTGGATTGAGTGGCCCACTCAGCATGGGCCTCCCAATCTGATTGGGTGATGGATTCCCAAGTTGCTTCCACCGCGAAGGTCTCCATGTCCTCCTGGCGTTGTGAGTGTGGTATGGTGGTGGTGGCCTTAGCCACTTCCTTGGCCGCGGCCCTATGGGCCTGCTTGGCCTTCTTCCACTTCTTCGAGGAGATGGGCTTTACCAATAGGTAGCAGCCTTGTGCTCCCCACAGGAAAGCCTCCTTGGTGCTTGCAGTTGGTTCATAGTGCGCCTCTCCGCTGGCCATGGCCGCCGAGGGGTGCTCTTGGAATGTGACGCCCTCCTTGATGGGGCATGCGTGCGCCTTATGGCCGAATGCATCACAGTGGGTGCAAATGGGGGGCGCGCTGTCCATGGTTACCTGGAATGGGTGGGTGGTATGCCCTGCAATGTCAATAAAGGTGGAGTGCGGGATCTAGGTTAGGTCCTTCACGATCTCCTCAGTTCGGGTCAGAACTGCAATGGCTTTGCCAGTGCACAGGTGTGGCATCAGCGTGAAAGTTGCATTTTGAAAGATTGTATTTCACCATATATGGTGAGACCATCTTTCAGGTGTTGCTCCAAAATGTCATGTTTTACCATAGTAGGTAAAAAGTCAAACATGAGGAAAATTTGGTTTGATTTTGTCCATCTGGTGCATTTGGTTTTGACGACCTGTTGCCCTTCAGGGAGGTCAACCACTATGCGCACCGCTGCAGCCTCGTCTGCTGCTATTTTGCTTTTGAAACCTAGGTCCAGCCAACTGCGCGACATGGAGTGAGGTGCAGCGTATACCGCAGTCGGGAAAATTTTGTGTACATCTTCACAAAATTTTTCCCATAAGGCCGCTTTTTGGATGTCCAGATACACATGGACTCTGAATTCCACCGACGAAAGTGGCTGGGAGTGTGGCATGTTGATGTACTGGTTGCATCATGCTTGCCATGTGAGTATCTCTGGGGAAATTGTGACCGCCAGTTTTTTAGACTTTTTCTATTCTGCTGGATTCTCCGGGGCATTTTTGAACGTTAGAGGCTGTGGGCCTTCCGCCTGCTCCTCTTGCCTTGCTTGCTCAACTGCTCCCAGACATTGGCGCAGACTAATCTCCTCTATGAGATTATCAAACTAGATTTAGTCTTGTATTGAATAGATTGCAAAAGCGTTTGCAACGAAAAAGAAAAGTATAAGAATCAAACGTCATCATTTTAAATAGGAAGAAAAATTTTTGGTGCATTATTCAGGTGAAGTTTTAGTAATATTGCTGTACTCTGAAATTCTTAAATGCTATGGTGGCAGGAGATTATTCTCAGCAGCACAACTAACAATAGGTCATTATCAGTAGTCATCTCTGAAATTGCCGCAAAAGCTCCAGGAATAATTTTTTGGGGTTTGTACTTTCCCAGCTGGAATTTCATGAATCTCATTTTTGGCTTCATTTGCCTCTATCTGGGTGCAATTACACTTATGATTTTTAAGTTTTTATAAGCACATTCGGATCTTTGATATGTCTCCCTGAATCTGGTGAAAGCGTTCTATATCTACTTCTCATTTAGTTTTCTGAATTATTAACTCTTTGAATAATTTGGCCTCCTTCCATTTCAATAAGGTGACCTTTCCATAAATTTCATTATAGATCTTTCCAACTCATCTGACTTCCTCTTTGTATTTCATTACATGTTCATCTAAGTTAGTTAAATTGGCTTTCAACGCTGAGTTCTTCAAATTCTTGTTAATGGTTTCCAATTTTGTCCACAGCTTCACATTGCATTCCTGTAAAGCATTGTGCTGACATGTTCTTATGTATTTTAGCTTAAAAACTAAAGGTACCCTTGTAGTGAGCATCAGATGTAAATTTTTGAGCTAAGTTACTTAACTATTCCATGTAGTGAGCACCAAGATTAAACTTTAGAGTATGGGTTACTCTCTATAGCTCTTAGGTATACTCCACAGGTTCTAATGTGTGCGTAAAAATTGACATAGTAATTGACTGAGTTGACAATAGTATGAAAACTATAGTCTAATTTAAAATTCTCACAACTAATTTGAGTATTGTTTCCAACGCTAGACTGGTGCTTACGCTCTTCCTTCTAATCCTTTAAGTTATTCTGGAAAAAAAATAACTTATTCCTCTGACTCTTACTTTAAATGAAACTTAACCAACTATTAGGTTCAGAGGTTCTCTCTTCCTATATTAACACAAGAGCCTGAGGAGGTCTTGACAACAATAATTAGACAAAGAGTCCTAATCCTTCAATTCTAATCACAAGAGTAAAAAACACTGAATTTACAACAGTCTAAAGATTTTAAGTCTTCAAATGTCTGCTCTATTTAATAATAAATCAAGGGATTTATAGGGAAATCTGGCGCCCAACTCTTCCGTTGGCCCAAATAGGAAACAGCCGCCATCACCAATGGTTTATCCTCTGAAGTCTCCTCCAACAATAAGCTTCCTCATCCGTCTAGTTGAATTTTGCTGCAAACTAGAATGTGACCCCTCCTGGCTTAATTAAAGAATGTGACCCAACGTCTTAGATCACCTCAACGTATTACCCTTATTAGGCTATCAACCTGCTTATGTAAAGGGACCTTTACCCATTAGTAAGTTATGTTACCTAAATTTTAATCATAAGTTGCTACTAGAAGCATTGTCAACGCCCAACAACTAATCATAAATTCTTGAGTTGTTTAGTGATAAACTGCGATCAACTAATATACATTAAATTAACAAAGAAGAATTGATACTTGGCTCATATGTATAAGCATTGTTGGTGATCCTTCCATTGAAACAATAATGTTGTTTATTTGGGGAAGGTCAACTAGGGGATAAGCACTTTCGATATAGTGAGGGAACTAATGAAATTTGACAATTAAAGACACCCCAGAGGGTTGACGGCCCCTCTTGTTGTTTCCAGGATCACCAAGTTTAGGACGGTAGGGAAGGGGAGTTAAGCTGGCTTATTATTAGATGCAGCATGTGTGAAGGAAAGGATCAACCTTTAGGAACCATATGGGGAACCATGTGTTGATTGTCCTTCTGTTATGGGGGGTCATGTGTCCAAACAGCCATGCTTGGAAATGTTCCAATATATGGCTGTGAAAGCGATGGATGGCTTCTTGGATTGTGGGTGCTGCTCCTGTGAACGATTCCAGTACCATTGTGTGTATCGTCCATAATTCTATTGCTACTATTAACGCCCTGAGAGATGGGTGGATTGGAGAGTCCATGTTTATAGCGAAATGTTCCTTGCTAGGCTGAATGATTGTCCATTTTCTTGGCGGAATAGGCGCATGTCCTCTTTCCATAAAGCCACTGATGTTGGGCATTATTCTAAACGGTGGGCTAGTCTTCCATACTGACCACATATTGTACATGAGGATTGAGTGGCATTTGACCTTTCAGCTGTGCGGTATACTATCCTCATGCACCTCCATACATGTGCTCTTATCCTGGGTTGGAGTATAGGGTGATGTGTAAATCTCCATACTCTTCTTGGAGTCTCCAGGTTGTAGGGTATGTCCATATGGTCTAGGTAATCTATCCTGGGTATTGTACTTGGGATTTTGCTTATTATATTGTCTGTGACTATTTGGGAATTGATTTCCTGTCTATGGGATAGCCTTGGGCGTCCTTGGTGACTAGTTTGGTCGTTTATGTGGATCTGCCATGTCGCTCTTCTCATGGCTAAGAGTATTTGTTTAAAATGTGAAGGAGTGCCGTGTGGGTCTGCAGCTATAGGATGGGATGCCAGATACTTGATTATTGTGTTTGGGTGATCTGGGTTTCTTAATTGGAGTGCACATGTGAAGTTATATCTTGCTTTTCTGGCCCAGTGTGTATCTGGAAGATCTGGGCTAGTCACCTGAGCTATTCAGGATCCCAGTATATGGGTCGCTTTCTCTACGTAATTAGTAAGCCCCATAACTCCATTCTTTCTAGAGCCAAATAGGGTTTCAAGGCGTACAGGGGGGTTGTGGTTGGACCATAGCCATCCTTGTAATAGGGCGTGAATTGTGTTGAAGAAGGATGGTAAGAAAGCAATTGCATGGGCCGTGAACCATATGATTGATAGAATCATAGAGTTGGATACCATAACCCCTCCTGTTAGACCTTTTTGGTGTCCATGTAGGGAGGCAATGAGTTTTGTTATTATATCAAGAAGTTGATTTTCCATCATGGAGTTTGCCTAAACTCCTGCTTCCAACTATACTCCCAAGTGACGAACAGGACCAGCTGTTGGCTTGGTGGTGAATAAAAGTTTCAGTGAGGTCATTGCTAATATTCGCCTCCTATGCCTGGTAAGGAGTCTTGATATTGTATTAGTTTGTAAGCCCTGGGTGGATGGCATCCACTGGGTCTGATCTTTCCCCAGGAGTATAATTTCCGTTTTCTCAGTGTTAAGTGATGCGTTACTTATGGCTGAATAGTCTTGTATTATCTTCTCAATTCTGCAAGCGTCAAGATTTTTGTATATGCCCACCACACAATCATCAGCGAAGGCCATCATTTTGATTGGTGGTTGGCCCTTGACGTTAATTCCCTTGAATAGTGTGTTTATAACTCGGATTAGAGGGTCTGAGCTAAAATTGTAGAGTAGAGGCTTAAGGATTTCCTTATTTGTGTCCTCTCTGTGGGATGACTGGGTTGGTTAAGAAGCCTGCTCCCCGCACAGCCATGGTGGCTTTTGTGAACAACATTACCCAGTTTATGAATCTATTTGGGAGCTTGAATTTTTGAAGGCAGTCCCTAAGATAGGTCCAGTTCACCCTGTCGTATGCCTTTTGTTGGTCTAAAAAGACAAGTGCTCCAGAGGTTTTGGATTGCAAACATTTGAAACTGTATGTATATTGTCCCATATGGATCTTCTTGGAACAAATCCATATTTTGAGGGGATAACGCATCAGTTGCAATTTCTCCTAGTCGTTTGGCCATAATTTTTGTGAAAGTTTTTGTATTTGTGTTGGTTAGGGAATTTGGGCGCCAGTTAGAGAGGTCTAATATGTCTCCTTTCTTGAATAAAGTGACCGTGTAGGCTACTTTTCCTCCAGGTAGGAGGCATTGTTCCATAATCACTTGTCCATTGAAGCTAGAAGAATGTTAGAAATGTTAGTAGATTTAATTTAAAATTCATAGGGAATCCCATCAGGTCCAGGGCATTTCCCTCTTGGCGCACCATGTACTACTTCCCATAATTCCTCGCGTAATATTAAGTTGATTAAATTGTTATTTTAGCTGTGGTGTCAATTTGTGTGCTTCTAAGGAATTTTAAGATTTATTCTGGTTTGACCGGCTCAGATTTATATAATTTTATATAAAACCTGTGCACTTTAGTCACAAATTCTTTGGGTGTTTCTGCTATGGATTTGTCTGGTTGATGGACCTATGTGTAAGCTATCATATCTTTTTAGGCGTGGAATCAGCAGAAAAAGTAGCTTTCGCAAGTTTCTCCATCTCTTATTGTTTTTGCCTTTATATTGAACTCCAACTCAGTGTTGATGTTCATGGATCAGGGTGTTTAGCTGAACAGAAACCTCGGCCCATTTACAATCTCTCCAGGGATGTATCACAAGCTTGGTATGTTGCTCTCTAGATGGTCAATTTTAGCCAGGGTGTGTTCGATAATGTCTGAAACTGCCCTGTGTCTTCTGGATGATGTATGTTTAATTTTTTGCTTGTTGATTTTTTGAAGTTTTCCCAGGTGGTTAGTGAGTCCAAGAAAAAAGGTGTTTGGAAATCCAGGTTGAGGATATTTCCTCCATACATGATTGAAATTCCAAGTTGGCTAAACTTTCTGGGAATATTCTGCACCATCTGGGTGCTTGGGTGCTTGGTTCCTCCAGTTTGTAAGACACTGAAACAAGCAATGGTTAGAAAATTCGATTTTTGTAGTTTTAAATTTTTGAATTTGGTGATGGAAAATTATTGGTGCGAGTATTAGGTCTAACCTCAACATAGAGACAAGTGTACCATTGTGTACATGTGGGCATGTCATCTTTTGTAGAAGGGGTAGCCTTTTTGGTAGTAGATCATATAGTCCCAGGGTGGCCTTTAGTACGCGGAGTCCACTTGCCCTTGTGGTATCTCTGTTGTGTATGGCCATCAGTCCATATCTGGGTTAATCCAGCAGTTCATGTCTCCCATTATGAAAGTATTTGCTGGTATATTTAGTTGAGTTAGGGCTGTTGGAAATTCTCTTCTGTCATGTGCACAGTTCAGGGCATACACACTGGCTATTGTGTGCAATTTGGTGTGCCATGAGAAGGTTACAGCGAGTATGCGGCCATCCAGGAACAAATTTTTATTAAAAAATTTAAAGCTTTGGTTTGCGCATACTATCACCCCACAGTGTTTTGACCAAAATGATATTGGTGGGAGGAGCATTTTTTCCCATGCCTCCTCCTCTCCCTGTGGACAGTGGGTTTCCTGCACCGCCAGGATATCCACAGGTGGGTTTTGTAGGAGACTCAACTTCTTGGCCTGGGATGTTAAGGCCTTGAGTCCCACTATGTTCAGCGTCCCTATCTTTACTGAGACGCCCGATGCGCCTCAGGAGCGGTTAGAAGGGCCCCCCAGCCCTACTCCCTCGCTCACATTGCTCTCCACTGCACCTCTGCTGCATAGAGAATAACCATGAGTAGGAGTTGGGGTGTATTCTGCCCCTTTCATTGCCGCAGTTTTCGCGCCTCTCTTGGATTTGCTTGGTTTCAATTTATCATTGTGGTGCACTTGTGTGCTCTTATTGGCCATATTATTTTCTTGCACATTCCATTGTTAGTTTCCTTCCCAATTGGGTTAAATTCTGCAATTTCTGGTGGTTTGCTGAACCCCAGTTTTGCTGCATTCATTTCCAAATTGGGTTCTGCCAAATTCAAATTTGGTCAGATTGGGTGTTTGGTTTTCTATGGGGTCTAATTAGTTCATTGACTCAAATTCATCTATGTCTTCCTGGATCTGCTCCAGCAATATGCTTTATTCCGCTTAGGCCTTTGCCTTGGCTGCAACCAGCTTGCGAGCTTGTTTAGCCATTTTTTATTCTTTTGTGGAAATAGGGTCAATTATTTTATATTGCCCATGTTCTCCCCAGTTGAAAGCTTGTGTGGTATCCATGATTTTGGCGTACTCTGAGTCATTTTCGCCCATTTCCTCATCACAAAATTACATTTCTCTCAGGCCTTCTTTTATGAGGCAAGCATTAATCTTGTGCCCAAAGGCCTGGCAGTGGTTGCATATGGGGGGTGCACTTTCCACTGATGCACGGAACTGCTGGGATTTTTTCTCATCAATTGTGAAGGATGCAATATGAGGGAATTTTGTAGTATCCTCTACTACATCATGGTTTGGGGAAATAATTGCTATTGCCTTCCCAGTAGTAAGGGTCAGCATAAGCTGGAATCTTTGCATCTCAAATTGTTTAATTTCTCCATAGGCTTCCAAGCCTCAGAGATTTCTTTCAACTACTGTGCGCGCCAGTGTGGTAAGAAGATAGTTAAAAAATTATAAAAATTTCTTTTGATTCTGTCCAACAGGCGCTTGGTCAGTACCAATTGCTGTCTGTTGGGAAGGTAGAGTACTACTCTGACCTTTGCTGCTTTGTTTGCTTCTTACGTGGTTTTGATCTCAAGATCTACCCAACCTCTGCAGATAGTATGGGTTGTTAAGTACACCGCGTGAGGGAAAAATTTGTGTTAGGCTTCGCTGAACTTTTCCCACATTGTCAGTGTTTCTACGCCCAGGAAAACTTGTATCTCATGTTCCACTGATGACAGTGGTTGCAATGGGATACTTCTATATAGCTACAGTATTTTACCAAAAATTAACAAAACCTGCGGGGGCACCACCTCAGGTTTTTTATTTTTACTGAGATTTTGTTTATACCTGTGCGCTTGGTACCTTTGGGCGTTGCAGGTCAAGTTCCGCTTCCCTTTACTGCGTTTGCCCAGCTCTTTGCTTTATTATTCATAATCATCTCACCTAAGTATTGATTATCAAATTGTGCTGTTTGAATCGAATCATATTACTAAAAGTGATAGTAATTGGAGAGAAAAGTCCCAATGAAATAATAATAATCCAACATAATTAAATTCCAATGGATTAGCTAATATTCCATTGAGAGTACAACAAGCAATAGTTATCATCTATTATGATTAATCGCATCTACTAGGGTAAATCTCCACCAATGAATAAAAAATTTTATATATACTATTGAGCTAGGTATGTGGACATACTGAAATCCCAACACTTGTCCAGGAAAAGAAAATCTGTCAATGAGGCAGAAAAAAAATCACCATTTAAAATAAGGAACAATATGAAACCATATTGCCCCATTCCACCTGACATCCTCAAATGTGATATAGACTTTTTCAGATTTATTCTATATGATGCTACTTCTAATCTGCTTATCAAGTTATAAACTTGAATGTCAACTCTATTGCTAGAGCAAAAGTTAGGAGTATTGATCCTAGATAGTCTTACTTCTTGCTCAACTTTATTCTTGTCAGCTGATGGAAAAGGTCTGATACACCTTTAACAAGGATAATTACTTATGACAATTCTTGACAATGTCAACATCTCCATCCCCATCAACGCTATTAAAGAACTTTTCCCCAATTTTTCTTATCAATTAATTCACTTTAGACTCAGCTCCTGATGCTGAATTTACTCAGTAAATATATTATTATAGTACTCTGATTGTACCTATGTGGATATGATATTAATTGATGAAAGTAAGAGATATTATTGATATTGGGGCGCCTATCAATATTATTTCTACCATAGTGGTGAAAAATTGAAGGAATTACCAAAATTTGTAGCATCAGAAAGAATATGGGACAGTCAGTCCTAATACTATGAATTCCTGTGGTGCATATTTTTCACTCCCTATGTGGTTCAGATTGCTGGTGGTTTAAGTCAACAATAATTTTGGTAAATCATGATTACTATATCCTTATTGGGACTGAATAAACAGAAAGTATGGTGTCAAATCTAATATTATAAATCATATTGGTTATTCTGGGACAATGTGTGCCTTTGGTGCATCATCAAAAAGGGGATCTCCAAAGATGAGAAAGAACAACGTTGTAAATTAAATTGCAATGATGGAATAATCTTAATACAATACAAGTTAATTGGGAGTAAAATATGGGATATGCCAACTAGAATTAATGAAAACTGAGTAATACCATTGCATGCAAGGACCCTGATTCTTATTTTACTTGAACACAACTAGTAGTTAACATGGAGTTAACTTTAGTGAGACTCAACAATTTTATGTGGAAAGTGAAGCCTAATGGAAGAAGCTAGAAGGGGTTCATGGGTAGCTCTAGAAATTCTGGTTCCAGGCCATGAAAAAATTCGAATTCTACTAGCCTATTTGAATGCATATTTATCAAGATGTTAAGGATCAAATAATTGTGTTTCCTCAAATAGTCCTGATAACTGAAGTCATAGGATTTCATGATTTTGGATATTTTTAGAGAAATGGAATTCTTGGAAGCCATTTATAATAAAATCCATGACTAATAGATCAAGAGCAACTTGATGAAGTATTGGAACATAAGCAGGAGGAAGTAAACCTTTTGTTTATAAGTATTGAATGATATTCACTCAGTATGATCATGATCTAGAATGTGCAAAAACGTTATCCATGAGGTCAATACTGGGGAATCTAACTTAATATGGATAAGTCTAGTCTGATGAACAAAAACTGCTGTAGTAGTGGATACCAAAGAAACAAATAAGCTGATTGAACATGGGCTCTTTGTGCCTTCCTCAAGTCCATGGGCTAGTCCAATCCTCAAAGCAAAGAAAAAGGACAGGTCCAATTGGGTGGTTATCAACTATGTTAACTAAACAAAATACATTGAAGTTTTCTTATCCATTGTCAAGGATAGATGATGCGTTAGATTGTTTAAGCATAGCAAAATTCTTCTTGAATATGGATCTGATCTTTGTTATCAGCAGATAGACTTACCAAAAGCAGATCAGTGAAGTGTGAGATAACCGAACAGGGATTATAACAGCTAACTAGAATGTCGCAAGGGATGTACAATGCACAGGTTACATTTTAGAGGATGATGGATTCCAACTTAAGTGACTTAAAGTTTCCCTATGTTCTAGTATATATGGATGACATTGATGTTTTCAGTTAAAGTTCACGGATCATCTCAGACGTTTGAATGAAGTGTTTAAACCTCAAGTAGCAGCAAATCTAATTAGTAAACTGAGGAAATGCCCTTTATTCAAGAAAGAGCTTAATTATCTGGTATTCTTTATATACTACAATAGATTAAAACTGCAACAGCAGAAGATTTAATTAATTGAATAAATATTTATTTCAAAAGAGTGTTTGGTATATATCCACGTCTATTTAGGAATGGTTAGCTATTATCACCAATTCATAAATGACTTTGCAAGCATTGATGAAACATGATTTTATTTTTGAAGGGTCCAAAAAAAGAGATTTGTATGGAGTGAAGAAGCACAAAACTCATTCATTGAGCTACGGAAATGCCTTATGTTCAGTCACATTTTTAAAGTTATGAGATTTCAACTTGCCTTTTGTAATTCAGTTGGATGCTTCACTGATGGCAATTGGCACCATATTAATCCAAGTCAATGATGTTAGGGATGAGCATTCAGTGGCTTGTGTGAGTCAAACTTTATTGCCATATGAAAGAAATTACACCGTGATGGAGCGTGAATGCATCATGGTTATATACACATTCAAACAATTTAGAGTTTATTTTCTTGGGAAGAGCTTCAAGGTCATTACTGACCATTCTTCATTATTCTTGTTAAAGAATCTCAAAGAATAAAGGGGAATTACCTAATGGGCTTTTGAGTTACAAGCTTAAGAATTTAAAATGTTTCCATGGCAAGAGCAACCTATCAAAATGATGATGGTTTTAATTCCCTATTAATTTAAATTTTAAATTTATTGTGGGGAAGGCCAACCATGGGACGGACACTTCCAAATATGACTCAGACGAGACAAAACTTAGTACCAGGGGAGGCACCCCAGAGAAGCGATGCTATCTCTTGTTGCCAGCGGGAACGCCACTTATGGGAAGGGGGAGGGAACGTGTGTAGGGGACGTAGCCACTATTGAGCACGTGTGGAGGAAGGGGTCTGATTTGATGAACCAGACTGGGAACCAGGACGAGACCAGCTGTCAGCGACGCGGTGGGAGATATCCAAACATCCACGCTTGAAAGTGATCCACCAAATGAGACCGGAATCTGTGGACAGCTTCAGGGAGGGTGGGGATGGATCCAGCAATGGCATCCAAGACAATCGTGTGGATAGTCCACATGGCGATTGCAACCACCAGAGCATGGAGGGAGGGTGGGAGGGGGAGGCCATTGATGAAGCAAACATATCTCTTGACAGACTGAAGTGATGTGTTTGATCTTGGCCTAGCAGACGTTGGACTTCGCGCCATATTACTTTAGAGGTGGGGCACTTCTCCAGGCGGTGAAACAGCGTTCCATACTGGCCACACACGACACAGGATGAGTGTAAAGCATTAGAGCGCTCAGCTGTACGATACACCTGCCTCAGGCAGCGCCACACATGGGAGCGGACTTGAGGCTGCAACATAGGATGGTGTGCGTATTTCCAGATAGTCTTTTGGGTCTCAGTGGAATAAATAGCTTCTGTACCTCTTGTGTGAACTGAGGAGAGGGGCGGCCTCTTCGGGTTGTATGTCCACTAATATGAATTCTCCACTCTGCGCTTCGCATGGAGAGTAGGATTCGTTTGTAGTGGGTTTTGGTCCCGTGAGGACCTGTGGCTGATGTGTGTGATGCGAGGTATTTCATCAGGGAGTGGGGGTTTGATGGATTGTTGAGGCCCAAGGCTCAGGAGAAGTTGGAGCGGGCTGCGCGGGACCAGTGTTGGGATGGGAGTGTAGGAGCAATGATGGCCGCAATCCAGGTGCCCAAGATCTTGGCGGCATGGGCTTTGAAGTCAAGTAGGCCCTTGCCACCATGATGATGAGGGCCAAACATGACCTCTAGCTGTACTGGTGGAGGGCGGCCTGACCAAAGCCAAACTTGTAGCAAATCATACAGGGATTTGAAGAAGCTTGGGGAGAAGGGGATGGCGTGGGCTCCGAACCAGACTTTGGATAAAAGCATAGAGTTAGCAAGAACAACCCTACCAGTGAGGGTAGTAGGGTGGGCTCTGAGAGAAGCGATTCGCTTCGTCACGTTGTCCAGTATATGGCACTCCATTACTGCTGACGTGTATCCACCTGCCTCCAACCACACGCCCAGATGGCGTACCAGTCCTATGGTAGGTCATGGCACAAAGGGGAGCACCAGTGGAGCGGTGTGTTTTGAGTTAGTAAGGTGTGGACGTGGGCGAGCCGATGGGCCAGGTTGGGAACTACTTGCTGGGGCCCAGCAGTTCTGAAACCGATCAAGGAGGATGATTTCGGTTTTGGTGGCGTTCAGTGCCGCGTTGCTTACCCGGGTTTATTCCTGGATGAGGGCTTCAAGCGCGCGTGCATCTTTGTTATTAGACACCCCCACCACGCAATCATCTGCAAATGCCATCATCTTGACTGGGGTTTGGCCTGGCACATGGACCCCAGTGAGTTGGGCATTTCCATTTCGCAGTAGTGGGTCAAGGCTGAAGTTGTATAAGAGTGGGCTGAGGGGGTCTCCTTGTCGCAAGCCCCTTTGAGGGCGGACTACTTCCGCTAGGAAGCCTGGGCTGCGCACTGCCATTGTTGCAGATTCCGTGAGCAGCATCACCCAGTTAATGAAGGGGGAGGTAGGCGGAATTGATGGAGGCAGGCCCTTAGGTATTCCCAGTTTACTCTATCATAGGCCTTTTGTTGGTCCAAGAATACAAGTGCCCCAGAGGCTGTGGACTGACACACATTAGCCACAGAGTGCACGTTATCCCAAATCAACCTTCTGGGGATGAAACCGAATTGTTCTGGAGAGATGGTGGCAGATGCTACAGTCCCTAAACGGTTAGCCATGATTTTTGTTAAAATTTTGGTGTCTGTGTTTGTTAGAGAAATGGGGCGCCAGTTGGCTAAGTCTAGCCTATCCCCTTTCTTGAAGAGTGTGACTTTAAAGGCCTCATGTCCTCCTGGTAGGAGGCGCGTTTCCAACAGGCTTTAAGTGAGGCTAGCAGCAATGGGACTATATATGAAAAATATTTTTTGTAGAACTCATATGAAATGCCATCTGGGCCTGGGAATTTTTGGTTTGGCGCACCGCGAATGGTAGTCCATAATTCTTTTGGAGTAATTAAATTCATTATTTCCGGGTATCAGAAAATGGTGCGGATATGAGCTCTGTCGAGAAATTCTGCAATTTTGCCCAGCTGAATTGGTTCAGCTCAGTATAACTTGGAGTAATATCTTTGAGTTTCGATTGCCACTTTGGCTGGTGTGTCCGCAATGGAATTATCTGATCTTTGCACCTGTGTGCAGGCCACGCTCTGGCATGGTGCAAATTTTTTTTTGAAGAAGTATGCAGTGCACTTGTCACCTTTAGTGATGCATGTGGCCCTGTATTGGACACAAACCTGATGTTTGTGTTGCCTTTCAAGTGCGTTGAGGTGGGCGGCTGCCTCCGCCCACTTCTGGCCCCATACAGGGCTATATCCTGAGGCTGGAATGTTGGACTCCAAGTGGGCCAATTCCACCAGCGCGCGATATAACCGCCGATGTGGCTCGTGAGCATCTGGATGAGAGATGGCGATAGTGGCAGATGGTGTCTTCTTTGAAAGTTGCCCATGTGGAAATGGGGTCCATGCAAAATGGTGCAACATATGATTTTGCCAAAGTTGCCTCTTCCACCCACGTGGAAAATCCTGGCAACGCGAGCTCTGGGGGGCGGATTTTGCACCAATGTGGGGCCTTTGCAACTGTGATGGGTAAGTGGTATGTTATCAAGACCAGTCGGTGGTCAGAGAATTCCATTTTTGTTGTTTTGAAGTGGGAGATGTGGGGTTGGAATTTTGCCAGTGCTAGAATAAGGTCAATGCGGGTCATGGACCTTAATTGGCTGTTGTGGATGTGGGGATACATCATGTTTTCGAGCAGTGGGGCATGTCACGGCAGCGCATCCATTAACCCAAGGGTGGCTTTTAGAACGCGTAGTTCTACATGACCCTGTGGGGCGTGGGGTGAGGGCAGCCACCAGTCCGTTGGTGAGGTTAGCCAACAGTTCATGTCGCCAATTAGGAAAGAATCGGGGGGTAGCAGGAGGGATTTGACTAACAAGAAAAATTCCTGACGCTCTTGTGCACCGTTTGGGGTATAAATGTTGACGATTGTGTGTGCAACATTGGCCCATGAGAAGGTGACAACGAGCACTCAGTCATTTAGGAATGTTTCTGAAGATGTAATTTTAAAAATTGTTTTTCTGTATTAGCACCCCACAGTGCTTCAACCAAAAGGATAGGGATGGTATGAGCATTGTTTTCCAAGCTTCCTCAGAACCTTGTGGACAGTGGGTTTCCTGGATGGCCAGGATATCCATGGGTAAATTGTTTTGTAAAAAACTCAGTTTCCTAGCCCGGGATGGGGAGGCCTTGAGTCTGGCGATATTCAGCATCCCTAGAGTGAAGGTTTCCCCCATCGCACCTTAGGTGTGAGGGGGTGGGCCCCCAGGCCCACCAACCTCTTCCAGGTCCCCATGGGCTTTCACAGCAGCGCGGGTATTAGCAGCAACACTATTGGGGTTTTTGTTAATTTTTGCGGAAAGAGACACGTTGGCTTTGGCCTTCACTTTTTGTTTTCCTGACATCAGACAAATTTTTTGCGGTGCGGATAAGTTCGGTGCACTGTCGAGTGGGGTAAAAAATTTTTTTTTGGTTGGGATAGGTCCCAAGTCGGTTTCAACTGGGGCTTGGGTGCAGCGTTTGAGTGAGATCGAGTCACCCATCAGATCCTCGGATTGAGTGGCCCGTTCAGCATGGGCCTCCCAATCTGATTGGGTGATGGATTCCCAAGTTGCTTCCACTGTGAAGGTGCCTGCTTGGCCTTCTTCCACTCCTGCGGGGAGATGGGCTTTACCAATATGTAGCAGCCTTGTGCTCCCCACGGGAAAGCCTCCTTGGTGCTTGCAGTTGGTTCATAGTGCGCCTCTCCGCTGGCCATGGCCGCCGAGGGGTGCTCTTGGAATGTGACGCCCTCTTTGATGGGGCACACATGCGCCTTATGGCCGAATGCATTACAGTGGGTGCAAATGGGGGGCGCGCTGTCCACGGTTACCCGGAATGGGTGGGTGGTGTGCCCTGTGATGTCAATAAAGGTGGAGTGTGGGATCTGGGTTAGGTCCTTCATGATCTCCTCAGTTGGGGTCAGAACTGCGATGGCTTTGCTGGTGCACAGGTGTGGCATCAGTGTGAAACGTTGCATTTTGAAAGATTGTATTTCGCCATATATGGCGAGACCATCTTTCAGGTGTTGCTCCAAAATGTCACGTTTTACTGTAGTAGGCAAAAAGTAAAACGTGAGGAAATTTTTGGTTTAATTTTGTCCATCTGATGCATTTAGTTTTGACGACCTGTTGCCCTTCAGGGAGGTCGACCACTATGCGCACCACTGCAGCCTCATCTGCTGTTATTTTGCTTTCGAAACCTAGGTTTAGCCAACCGCGTGACATGGAGTGAGGTGCAATGTACAATGCGGTCAGGAAAATTTTGTGTACATCTTCACAAAAGCTTTCCCATAGGGCCATTTTTTGGATGTCCAGATACACATGGACTCTGAATTCCACTGACAAAAGTGGGTGGGAATGTGGCGTGTTGATATACTGGTTGCATCATGCTTGCCACACAAGTATCTCCGGGGAAATTGTGACCGCCAGTTTTTTTAGATTTTTTTCTATTCTTCTGGATTCTCCGGGGCTTTTTCAAATGTTAGAGGCCGCGGGCCTTCCGCCTGCTCCTCTTGCCTTGCTTGCCCAACTGCTCCCAGACATGGGCGCAGACTAATCCCCTCTATGAGATTATCAAACTAGATTTAGTCTTGAATTGAATGGGTTGCAAAAGTGTTTGCAACAAGAAAGAAAAGTTATATTAATTGCCTATTATTCATGTCATATATAAGCAAATGGACAAACTGGTATAATGTATGTTTGAAGAAGATTTATGGATGAACCCCAGGAGATTATAACGCTCTTAAAAGGGCTATGGAAAGCACAGAAATGAATAACAGACAGCTATATATCTGGTAGATAGGAAAATAGTTTATTTCTAAGAACATAAGAATGTTCTGTGATAATCTAACCATGACAAAAGGATGTATGTTATGATTGCCTAAAAAACGCTGGATCACCTTCAATATATTATTGATGATTATCAAATTATGATGTGGCGGACCATTTATCCTGTTGTGTGGATTTTCAGCTCCACAAGTCTAAAAGAATGTGACAGGATATTAATAGTGCGCTCTGGGTTTTCCTGGCATATGGTGTAGTTTAATGTGATAAGGCCAAAGAGTGTTAGTACTGGGGTAGAAGTACATAATTGTTGCAATAGACCCTCTGACCTTATGGATCAAAAACCAAGGACTTGAGTTGGTAGATGCTAGTAGTACCACGAAATTAAACCTAGACCAACTTATATATTAACACAGATGCCCGCAAGTTTTTCTCAGCAACGTTGAAACCAATTTACCTCCTATGTGATACCCATTGTTATATTTTGGCGGCATCACTTGGATCTGAAACGCTTGTTGCACAGGATAATCACCACAGAGCAACGGACGGATGATATGAAGATTGTCAATCCTTTATAAATAAAGATGATACAAAATATGGAGCTATCCCCCCAATCTACACTTTATATATATATAAATGCAGACTTATCTCTGCTAACTTTTCCCTTCTCCCAACTATAAAACCTCCCCCTTCTAATTGTTACCTTCAACTCTTAATCCTCATATTCTCAGGCAAATCCAAACCTCACGCTCAGCAATTTTCTATTTGGTAAATTTAAGATATCATTCTATCTCAAGTCTTATGGAATTCCCTCAACTTGCTGAACTACCAGTACTCCAATCGATTCTTCTCATCAACATAATCTTCCACTTCAATCTTGAGGCCCACCTCAACTCATATAATAAGATCCGCCGTATATATAACTTATGATCCAGTTATAGAGATTTCTCAAAATCCATATTAAATAGATTATTGGGAATCAGGGAGTTGGTATATGGTTCATATTGACCAGAAGCAAACGGAAATGGTTTAAAGGGTAAATGGTGCCCTATAATTGATGATAAGGAAACTGATTTGGGGGAAAATGTTCACTTGGCCATATCAATTGAGCTAAGTAACCTTTTCTTATAGCATCAGTCATCATATGGATAGTGATAAGACACTAATTGAAATTTTTTATGGACAAAGAGATCATTGCTGCCACTTATAATTGGTATTAAAAAAACACAGGGATAAGTCCCAAACAATACTAATACTGAATGGCTGTTATTCTAATCAAATGGCAATCTCAAGAATAAAAACCAAAGAAAAGAGAAGAATTTAATTGAAGAACCCAAATGATCTAAATTGATCAGCTCTCAGAAAAAGTATTAATAGTGATAGGGTAGCTTATTATGAAATGCATGGATTTGGTCAATAATACAAATTAGACGCCCTATGATCTAGCCCTTTTATGATTATAGCCAATTGGGAGACGGATGCCTATACAATCAAAAAACATCTCAGGTGTCAAATTGTGAATAGGGTCCATAAAAAATACTAAAGCATTGGATCTATGAAAAAGAGATATATATAACATAAAAAATAGAGAAATTTATATAAGGATACTATAATTGAAAAAGTATTACCAAAAGTTAAATTCCCTCAAAAAATATAAGAAAAAGGAAGTATATGATAATACAGTATCATTTGTATTTTTAGATACCTCGTGTCTTGGGGCGTTTGCCTACCTAAATTGCCTCTTGGGAGAGGAGGTGCACTACTACTATAGTGGAAAGATTATCAAGAGCTAAGTTGAGTGTAAACGCTTGTCAAGAAAAGATTCAGTGGTAACTAGGTCCATTTTTGTTGTAAGTAACCAAGGAAGAGAAATTAAATATATCTACACTTGTCAATCATCAGATCCCTGAATTGGGGAAAGTAACATATAGGAACATACAATTCGTGAGTTTTTATGAGTAATCCTAGTACAGCCCTGTATCCATGAGTACCATGCTCATACAAGATGGATGAGATTAAGTTATGTGAGAAGATGTTGTTGAACTGTACCATTGATAATGTCCATAGAGGAAAGCATCAAGAAAGGGGAAAAACTTTCTCTGGTGTAGCAGGAGAATTCTATCAGACCGGAAGTGAAAGTTTTCTGATGATCATAGAATGATCTATCAAGCCTACCAATTCATGTCAATGAAAGAAGCAGCATCTTCCTTTAATACACCATCTTAGATGGATAATATGATTGAGCCAGGGGATTTAATGAGATTATGTTATGCCCCCGTTATCCTGTTGTGACAGATTTACTAATTGTCTGTCTGGTCCCACTTTGGCTTACTTAATAAATAAGCAACCTTAATGAATATTGGAGTTCTTAATGTTTGACAATTATCATTTGATGATCTTTTCTTATGAAACATTAGTTTGTCCTTTTTGAGATCCGTTTTAAAATTTAATAATTAATGAATTGTTGGGCATGATCACTGAGATTGTTGGATAAGTGAGTTCAGCTTTTTAATAATAAAATGACAATTTAATTTCTTATGTGAATTGATCAGAATAGTCGCTGAGTTGATAAGGGTTTTTGGAGTTACTTAGGCGTTGACAACGTTAATATTAGTAGTAATTTGCAGGTTATCCTGGGCAATGTGGTCTGCTGCTAATGGTCAATCTGTCCCATCACCTAAGCATGGCCGCTTGCTTTTAAAATTAATTTGCTGGGATGGTTAAAGGTGTTGAAACACGCTATTCTGGAAACCAGCCCATGGAGGTAAATCTATTTGGTGGAAGATACTGAATAGGTGGACGAATAGGTGGAGATATTATTTCAACGTTGGTGTGGCTCGTTTGGGTTAAGTTTGTTGGCAAAGGATGGCGTTTTTTGGGTTTTAACTGAAAAGTTTAGCACTGAACCTCCTTATGAAAATTCCCTTGATATATTAAATAAAGAGATATGAAAATCAAATTGTTAAATACTTTTTTATCTTTATTTCTTAGTAAGTGATGAAGAGATTTGTTATAACTTCAGTGTAATTATTGAGATACGCTGGGAAATTTTGTACAGGGTCAAACTCACAGAGCAATTGGACAGACAATAAGAAGATTGTCGGCCCTTGGACACACTTAAAAATATAATAAGATAAGGAGCTATTGCCCTAGATGACAGTTTATTTAATTGATATTTACAGTGGTTAATCACTGTTCTGCTCTCTCAGAACTACTAACAATCCTCCTCCTTTAATTGTCTCATCTCACTTATATCTCAGCAACTTTGGACAATGCCATTTCCTTGGCTTAGCTATTCAGTTCCACCATATCTCATTTGCTCCAGCAGAGTATGTATTCTCAATTCACTATCGCCTTAGTTTAAGGCGATCTTAGTCTATATATCAAATGTTGATATTTCCTTATCACCCTATTTAGGGAAATCCAATAATAACCCTAATATGACCCAAAATCGCCTCAACTCAAGGCGCTCAGATAATTGTAACTAGTATCATGTTCGGCAGATTCTCCTCAATATGCCATGCTATTTCAGGCTTATAGTACAGTTATATCATAATGTTGACGTTACACCCCTTGAATGGATGATAAGGCCCCTATTGCTATTTGGCCAGAGGAACTTTGTGTGCGATCAGTTAATGATCTGAACGCTTTCATTGTCCTTAATAGTGTAGGTGTTGACCCCTGTTTTCTCAAAGACTTCAAATAGCTCAATCCAGATGCTAGCTAATTTGTGCTTCTTTCCAAACCTGCGTCTATGGAACAAAACCATGTCCTTCTCCTTTAACTGAGCCAACCCACTACGCCATACCTGATTGGCAGCCTGATTTCTTGATCTTCTTGGCTAATCTGAAGGAGTACGCTTTGGTTTGCAATTTGATAAACATATCTACAAGGTTAGTCAAATAACAGTGGGGATCAATTCTACTGGTATCTTCTACACACGAAGAGAGTAATTCTTGAAGAGCCAAGTGTTATCTATCTAGTATTTGAAAGGGACTTATCCCCGTGGTGGAATGATAGCTAATATTATAGGCACAAAACGGCGGTGGGAAGGAGGGAACTCCAGTCTGAAGGTCAATCTGTTACCAATTTCTGAAGTATGTTCACCAAGGTCTCTTTAGTGCATTTGATCATAACGTTGAACTCAGGGTGGAATTGGGTCGTCAGAACCCCATGGATGCCCATCAGCTCGTTTAACTTTGGAAAGATGTGCAAAGTGAAGTTAGTTCTAAAGTTGGTAAGGATGTTTTGAGGGCAGCCATATTGCTGGATAATACATCTATCATGAACTTGGCCATTGTTACCGCCCAAAAATCTCATATTGCCTGTGCTTCAATTCACCTGGATAAGTGGTCAATTGCCACCATGATGTACATAGACCAGTTGGCTCCTCTTGGCAGAGGGCCAACGACTTCAAGGGAAACCATATGCCAAGAAAAATGGTGTTTCACTAACCAGTATGAGGTCTTCTGGAAAAACAGCTTTTCCACATGGCAATGGTGGCAGCAGGAAATAATCTTGAGCACATCGAAGTTCATGCTCTCCTAATAGTATTGAGGTCACAACAATTCTAGGGTCTTACATACTCCACCATGTCCAACGTCTTGATGTGCGCTCATAATAATATTGGGTTGAGCGGAAGGCCTTGGGATATTCATGGTATTGTCCCCTATCCGTTTTTACAACTATTCATTCTTTTTAAACGTCTTTGCCCTTATTCCATCTAATACCTTGATGACTTGGGTCAGTACATCATCATATTTTCCGCCAAGCATTTTGTCATACATAACGTCACTGAGATCCGCCATAACAGCAATAGTTGGCAATATCAACAAGAAATTGGCTTTCTGGTGTTTTGCTCCAGGTCAGTGGATAATCTTGAAGTCAAAAGCCTGCAGTTTAAGAGCCCATCAGGCTAGACGCCCATCCGACTCCTTGAGGTTTTGCAACCAGCGTAATGAAGCATGATCTGGTATGCCTTTAAACTTCACTCCATGAAAATACACCCAAAATTGCTTATATGCATATATTACTATTAAGCAATCCCTCTCAGTCATGGTGTAATTTCATTCGTGGAAATTCAGGCGTTGACTGCAATATGTCAATGTGTGCTCCTCCCCTTCTTCATCCTTTTGATATAGGACCTCCATAATGGCGGAAAGGGATGCATCCATCTGAATGATAAACCCTATATTGAAATTAGGGTAGTGTAGCACTGGTGCACTGATTAGCGCCATTTGAAATGTATCAAAGAAGTATTGGTGGCGTTCCATCCATTCAAACGTGGCATTTTCTTCAATAACTCAAAAAGCAGACCTCCAATACAACAGAAGTTGGGTATAAAACGGTGGTAGTAGCCGTTAACCTTAAAATTCTTGTATATTGCACAAACTAGTTGGCATAGTAATCTTCTGGATAGCCTCCACCTTGACTGGTTGGGGCCTCAGCCCAGCCGCATCCACCACAAACCCAAGGTACTTTAGTTGGTCCTTAAAGAATTAGCATTTATGGGGCTTGATTTTAATGTTGGCCTCCAAAAGTCAGCAGAAGACCTCCTCCAGGTGGGTAAGATGAATGGAGAATGTATGCAAAAAGACATAATATCATTGAGGTACACAAGGATGCACGACAGCTTCAGGTCACCAAGAATGTTGTCCATGGCCCGCTGAAACGTAGCCAGGGCATTACATAAACCTTGGGGTATATGGGTTAGTTAGAAAAGCTCCTTGGACGTGATAATGGCACATTTCTCATGTTATGCTGTAGGCAACTTTTTTTATCACTAGTGGTGCCCAACCCAAAAGGGGAGCCGCCACGCATCTTTATTTGCAAATGGGCCAAAACAAAGGGATATTAGAAATAAAAAGAATAAAAATATTTTTAATATGGCACCTCAGCTAACAGCCTAGGAAGCTATATCAGAAGGTGAGGAATCTTTGAGGGAAACTTTTGTCCAGCTTGCTTCAGCTGGCGGACCATGGCAGACAGCATTGGGGTGGGAGCATCAGCGACATGGGGCATAAGGAGGTATAGTTGTGGGTTTTCTTCGTTTATGAGGCCAGTGGTGTCTATTGCCTCAACTTATTGAGCAAGTCGATGATCAGCAAAATTGATGAGAGCCAACACAAGTGAAAGACTTGATGTGCCTGTGGGTTTTGGGATAATTGGGGTTAAAAAGAGAAGGTTTTACCACATCAATGCAAGTGCAGCTTGCACCAAAAGCGAGCTCCTCAATCTAATATTTTTCATCTTCCTCAAAAACATGGAATTAGGGATAGGCTGCTGCGGAAACTTAATTTTACCAATAACTGGATTATAAATCCATTACTGAGAAGTAATGAGCTCCTCCCAACCAATCTAAAGCGTCATCAATTCACGGCAAAGGGTATGAGCCCTTTTTGGTAATGCTGTTGAGCTTCTGGTAGTCTATTACTACACAGTTGGTGCTGTCCTTCTTTTTGACAATCATAACGAGCAAAGCCCATGGACTCTATGATAGTTTTAGCATCCCTTGTTCGAGTAGCTTTTTGTTTTTTTCAGTTATTACTTCCTTGGCTGCCCTCAACTGGCGGATCAGATGAGATCTGATGGGGATGATTCCCAGTGTCCACTCATTGGACTGCTCCCCATGCGCACCCTAAACTGTGGTTGTCAATGGCAAAGATCTCCTTATATTTTGAGAATAAAGCTATCACCTGATCTTTTTAGTCTTCCAATACCACCATTACTTTTTGCATGGCACCACTGTCATTATGCCGAGTTGTGGTTCAAAGAGTAGCCAAATTCATACAGCAACCTGAACTTGTGAACCTGGAGTTCCTCCTCCACTGGGATTAAATGTAAAAACACCACTATTTGGTGTCATGGATTTGTATCATTTCATGCTGCAGATTCACTAACAATACTTTGATCTTCCCATGAACTGGGAAAATAATGCCTGGAGCCACATGGGGCTCAAACCACAACTGCTGATAAAGGCCAAGTATCTCCCCATAAAGCCCCGCTGGCACTTCCACCTCTAACTCAGTGTTTACTATTACTTGGTGTTTGGAAGGAATGATATAGCTCCAGCAGCTCTGAGCGGCAGATCTTGATATTCAAATACCTGCTGGGGGAGAGACAGGGTCTCGCCCCTTTAGTTGATGTTATCAAACCGGGGTCACCCCATCACTATAGGCAAGGTTGATATGTCCCATGTGCACCAGATCCTTCATTGCTCCGCTAGAGGTTAAGTAAGTAGGGATCTGCTGCCCCAAAATTTCGAAGGTCTCTTCCGTCATATCAACAACAGCCCCATAGTGTCACATGAAAGCAGTTCTAATTAACAGTTCATAGTTACTGTTTAGTAACACTATCTCTGGGCCACCACAAAAATTGACCCAAACTTCAACGGAAGTGAACTGTAAGCTCCCTCAGAGTCTGTGTTTTACACTCCAGCGGTTTCATACACCCTACGGTGTTCCACATCAGGTTTTAGTGTCAGCTTCTTCACCAACTTGGTGGAAACTATGTTGAAAGGAGCACCCATATCTATTATATCACAAACCTAGGTTTTCACTACAACAATGTCACAGTAGGTACATTCAGAATAAGAAAAATATTTACTGTTTAGTACGTGGACATTTAAGGGTTTCTTTTCCTAAGGAAGCTTGTAATCCCCTCAAAAACTTTGGGGTACTCTTTGACAATAGCATCTACCAGAAAGGCAACGTTTACACATTTCAGGGAAGGGCCATCGGCGGCAGAATTTAGTTTAACTGAATTAGCTTGGTCAGACAATTGGCAGGCTTATGACTTTGGCGGCTACTGAGGTCCTTCTTCCACTGCGGACTGGGCTTGTGCCCATGCCAGTACATTTACTCTTCTAATTGGCTGTTTATATAAAATCAAATTGTCATACTGAGGGATATCGGCTGGAAATACTACAATTGGTTCAGGTGGGACTTAAAGGGTTGGAATAGCAAAGGTAGAAAGTCCCTTCTCTACTCCACTTCACCATTTCCCTGGTAGTATTGGTCCTGATGTACATAGTGGACATGACGGTTGGGGCAACTTTGGGCAATATGACCAGGGCAGCCGCATACAAAACAATTCACCCTGTAGGGTCTGCATCCTTTGTTCTCATAGAAAGGTCCATGCTTATAATTTTGTGGACGTTCAACGTACCCAGGTTCAGGTTGATAGGATAATGTGGACGTTTGACATAAAAGGTCCAGATTGTTAATTAGGCTGCTGATGATTTTCATAAGCGGGTCTTGGAGTGGAAGTCAAACTGATGGGGATAACTTGGCCAAGGGCGAGGCACATGATTATATTAAGGCTGGGTTTACTATGCGGAATCTGCCCAGTATGGAAGAATTCCCCACAAATAAGAGGGTCCAGTGATGGCAGTGGTATGTTTCCACTCTGTATTGGACGGAGGGAAGTTAGCGGATATACGGTGCAGGAATTAAACAATTTTGATCAGGAAGGACGTCATTGTCCAAGATGAGAGAAATGACATTGTATAGCTCATGGTATGGCTTCACAGCGGAGGTCATTGCATGCATATGTTGGATTCATCTAGAAAGCCGGTTCCTATTAACACATGGGCTTCCACCATAAATCAGTTGCAAACGCAGTGAGGGTTTCATTTTGTGGAACCCAATGGTCAGAAACTCAGCTTTATGCTGCGACATTTTTGAAGTACCACCAAACAACTGCAACACAATTTCCTCTACATTGTGGTAGTATCAGAACTTCTTGAAAGATAAAAGGTAACTTGGTTGGAACTTCCGATGTCCAAGGCGATATCAGCAATTTTAGACTTCTGTCAATTGGAGGCTCCTTCCACTGCAAATTCAAATTGTTTGAAGAACCCATGGATGTTTCCAATGTGATCAAATGGGGTAAATTGTCAATTCAGATCTCCTCCTCACACTCATAACTGTGAGCCTTATAAGTGTACTGCAGATTTGTCTGTGCCCCATAACTGGGATCACAAAGAGGGGCTGGCTCAAAAGGCGCAGTTGCTCTCAGGGTAGTTTAGGGCTCTTCAGTGGGAGGACGGCCATTACCTGGGGGTTATGGTGGGTCAAAACATAATTGTCCTCATAGCAGCCATCATGATTCGAGCAGCTCACACTGTTTCATATTCCTCATTCAAATATCCTTCCCAAGTGACCCCTTGTTCTTCCGCTTTCCAATAGGGATGAGGTGGGTAAAAGGTAGGTTAAAATTTATGCTCCATGCAGTGTAGACGCTCAGTCTCATCATCCAGTCAATTGGCGAGCTACCTATTCTGCAGTCCAAGTATTTGCAGCTGGCTAGCCTCACTTTCAAGTTTAATCATTACTTGGTTGCACTCCTGAAGGAGTTCCTCTTGTTTTTTAAGCATGGAGTTCACAACAAGTTTGAGTTCCGCGGTCTCAGCTAGTATAGCTGTTCAGGATGATTCCCTTTTGGTAAATACCATTATCAAGGATTGGGAATTTTTGGTGGGTATTGGTGGTTGTTCAATGGACCCTGTAGTGAGCACCACTGTTATACTTCGGTGGAATAGTTGAGATACGCTGGAGGATCTTTCACAGGGTCAAACCCACTTATCAATTGGACAGAAGATATGATCATAAGCCCCAGACACACTGAAAAATATGATAAGATATGGAGCTATTGCCCTGAATGACACCTTATTTATAATTATTAATCACAGCAGAAACTCACTGTTCCTCTCTCTCAGAACTACTAACAATCCTCCTCCCTCAAACGTCTCATCTTGCTTATATCTCAGCAACTTCAGATGATACCATTTCCTCAGCTTATCTATTCAGTTCCACCATATCTCATTAGTACCAGCAGATTATGTATTCTCAATTATCTATTGCCTTAATTTGAGGCAATCTTACCCAATATTCGTCAAATGTTAATATTTCCTTAAAGCTCTATTTGAAGGCAATCTAATAATAACCCTAATCTGACCCCAAATCGCCAACTCAAGTCACTAAAATAATCATAACTAGTATCATTGTTGGAAGATTCTCCCCAATCTGCTGCAGCTATTTGAGGCTTATTATCCAGTCATATCAGAATCTTAACAGGATTATTAACCTTATCTATTCTCTTCAGGTTGCAAGTAGTGAGGTTGTTATCACTTGCTTCAAAGAGGTAACTGTGTAATTTTTAAATCACTTGTAGAAAAGAGACTGACTGGATATTTGTCTCATACATTTATCATGTTATTCGCTTAAAAAATCAGTTAAGAAACCTATTCAGTAGAATTAAAGAAGGTTTATACTAACGCCTTGGCCAAAAGCAACATACCTACCACTTGTCTCATTATACAGAGATGGCCTCCTTAAAGGATGATTGCATCTAAGTAAATGGAATTTAAAATTAAAACTATTTTGTTTAAGCGAAATCACATATTTTGGGCTTATAAATATAGTATATCTAAGAAAAAGAAAACTTACAATATCTGAGATACAGGCTGTTGGGTGATATACTATAGGAATAAGGAGGGAGGGGATTAGTAAAGTTTTGAATATCTTTAAATGGCACATGCTATTCTCAATTAAAAAGAAGATGTGATTTTTAAATCAAGGTTTAATTGTTTGATCCTGTTTTTTAATCCTTTAAATTGTACATTGACAATCTTGGGATTCATTGATGCATTTAAATCCTGTTTAACTTGTTTTTACTAGACTTCTACTAGTACAAACTCTTATAAATGCTTAGTTATCACCTGAGTTTACCTCAAGTATTGCCAAAGTGGCCCGCTCACTCAGGGGGTGCTGATGAAAGGGGTTGAGCTACTTGAAATAAATTATTCGTTTTTTCACAGGGTGCACCATCAAGCAAATTTAGGATCTAGTTCTTCTGAAATTGAGAACTTTTCTCATGGTTCCAACTATTCAACTGTGTTAAATCTTAGGAGTTAAAATAAGAGGGGCTGCTCCTAAGCACACTAGACCACTTAACCTCTGTTGAAAACAGAAAGCTAAGTCCCAACCTTTTTGAAATACTATATTTGACGTTATTAGTACCAAATAAAACTGAGAATAAGAAAGGCAGATTCAGTAAAAAACCTTTGTTATATTAATATTAATTGGAAAGATTTCTATATTATCTTAGGATTTAGTGTCTGTTGTAGAACGTGACCTATATCAAACCAAGTATTCTCCTAGGTGACAATGCACTTGATGCTTGGTTTGAGGGCCAGCAGAGTCCAAAGACTTGATCTTTTGGGATAATCTGGGTTTTTTCATAAATTATATGGAGCTCTATTCCTGCTTGTGAATGCGTGGATGCTGCTCTGAATGCTTCTGCTGTCCTTGTGCCCCTTGTGGCTCTTGAAGTTGAAAGAATATGATAGTGGTTTAAAACAATGGAGTTTGTGTAATAATACGCTCCCCACCTTGGTAATATCGGCATTTCTAAGCTTTTTATGAATAAGGAAACTCTCTTTTAAATGGGGTTTAAAAATTCACATATCATTGATAGTCAAGCCCAAGGGTATAATTGGGGTTTCTCCAAGGGTCGTCTGTGAAGTCATGTAAATATTCATCTGGACTAGTTATGCTTGTAAGTCCTCTGATGTGTTACTGACTGTCAAATTATTTTGACGGTCAAGCAGTATATAACACCTTTTTTATTATTTATTTTAGGCCATATGAAGCTTATAAAAGGGTTTTTAAAATATATAGCCGTTTTGATTTCTGAACATGTCAGTTGTGAATCAATATTTTTAAAACTTGTGGTGCCCAAACCAAAAGGGGGAGCCACCACGCATCTCTATCTGCAATTGAGCCAAAAAAGTGATTATCGTTAATAAAAAATTCCTAATATAGCCCCTAAGTTATCAGCCTAGGAAACCATATCAGATGGCGAGGATGCTTTGAGGAAACTTTTGTCTGGCGCCCGCTTTAGCTTGCAGACCATGGTGGACGGCATTGGGGTGGAGCATCAGCGACATGGGGAATAAGGAGGTATAGTTGTGGGTTTTCTTTGTTTATGAGGCCAGCGGTGCCCATCACCTCAACATATTGAGCAAGTTGATGCTCAGCAAAAGTGACGAGAGCTGGCATACAAGTGAATAATTTGATGCTCTGGTGGGTTTTGGGACAGTTGGGGTTGAAAAGAGAAGTTTTTGCTGCATCTATGCAAGCGCAGCTTGCACCGAAAGTGAGCTCCTCAATTTCATATTTTGCATTTTCATCTAAACCAGAGGGGAAATTTGGGATAGTAATACCCTCAACTAGGGGTTCCATTACCCCATGGAGATGCTGGTGGAGGAGGGTGTTGGCAGGAGAAGCTGCAGCTTCCACCGCCATTTTATTTATATTTTAATAATTTGGGAAGCCATTTTTATTACGAAAATGGCAGGGGCATAAATTGGGAGAATTAATAAAAAGCTCCTCTAATGCAAAATCCACCCTGACATTGAATGTCCTTTGCTTTCATTGATCCACTTAAGACATTCAAATGGATTAAGCTTGGCCAGGGCTGGCTCAGCCATAGGAGTTGGTGCAGTGGCGAAACCTGATTGGCTGTGAACAGTCAACTATGGCAGCTCACCCAAAACTGTTTAGCCATTAACTCAGAAATCTGTACCCAGTCAAACTATTTAAATTTTGATTGGCTGATGCTTTCAAAGCAGTTCCAGAAGTCCCTGAGGTTGGGGAAAGGATCATGCCGCATGCAGAGTTTTTGGGCATGGCCACAGCTGGGCTGACACCAGAAGGAGGGGTGGTGGAAGCGGCAGAGGCGGAAATTGTGGGGCACTTGCGCTTCAATAATAAAATTTGAAGCACAAGGGGCAAATCGCATGGCATGCTTGACCTGTGCCCAAAAGGGATGATCCAGCATGGATCTGATCACCGTATGAGGGAAAATCATGAGATGCGTATTGCAATGGAAAAGATGGACCATTGCAAAGGCTTGAGGCCCTGCCAAATGATTCAACCCATTGGGCACCACAAACTGTAGCAAGGGATCTGCGCCATAAATGGCCAAATGCTTTATGATTTTGTGGTGGAAGAGCTTGGGGAGAGATGGGAAGGCAACCTGGAAAACTGGACCACCAAGGCGGCCTCATCTGGGAGCCAGGTGTGGACCATGGGAAGCGAAATTTTTTTAAAAATTAATTGCAGCTTTTCTGCTGCCATTGCATTGGCTTCAGAGCGGAAGCTGAGGTTGAAATACCCCTTAAATGGGCGGAAATTAATAAAACCTACAGGTTTAAAAACCGCCATGGTTATCTTGATGATGAAGCGCTTGCATATGGGAAGAGATTTCAATATTTGACCTGAAGGCTGAAACACAAATTACTCTGGGGGAGCACCAACGGGCTCCAGAGCACAGCCTGGGTGGTTGTGAGGTGGTGAGCCAAGTCCCAAGGGGGGACATAACGCCTGGTAGCATTAGGGGGTCTAGCAGAGCCAGCCTGTGCGCACTTCAGCGGCGGCCAAAATAGCAGTGGGTGGTGCACCACCACCCCCACACCGGGGCAGTAGGCGTCAACTGCATTAACATTGGTAAATTTGGCTCAATTGAGTGACTGTTTTTGTTTTTGGTTTTATCAAAATTTGAAATAATTTCAGATATTGAAGCAAAAGATAATTGCTATGACTCAATCATTGTTCTGCCAGCTAATTAATTACTGTACTTATTCATATTGTAATGGGGGGTCTAAAGAGGATTTTACATAGGTTAAAGAATAAACTCCTATAGTTTAGCATTTCTCAACATTACCTTTCCCAAGCAAACCCTAGTAAGAGGCTTAAAATGCCATGTGTGGACTTGATTGTAAGTGAAATGGGTGAAGTCAACTTGATTAAGTACTTTTTCTCCTCTCATGACAACAGTCACAGGTTCTATCCAGATGGACTGTAACTTCTCAGGTTGTCCTCCGCGAATATGATATAACAACCCTTTCTGTTCAACTCAAATATGAGCAACTTGAGTCTTAGGTCACTTTTTTTTGTTAAAATTAGAAGGTCAGGTCCTTTGAAGTTTACACAATTATTAGTTTTAGGTAACACCAGACTAATTTCCTAAGGGTCTCTTTCTCCTTAGGGCAAACTCTCAATGGAATCGGCATATTTGGGGCAATCTCTGTTCATGTGAACAGGTAGTAATCTCTGTTTATCAACAGGCGATCTCTTGGCGGAAAAAATCATTGCCAAGGCAAATCTCTGCTTAACTCTCAAGAGATTTATAGATAAAACTAAGCAAAAGTAATGCCAAAAGATTTTTTTATCAAGTGTGACTTTATTAAGAAATAAATGGTACTTTAAATATTTACAGAATAAAATTAAGAACTGCTCAGCATCAATTTTAAGCGATTTGAAAAAACAGTCAATTTTTCACCACCACCTCACTGCACCAATTACCCAATTTATGTCCTCAGATCCACCACCTGTTGCCCAATGTGGAGCTTTGAGGCTCCACCTGCCTTGCTTTTACCGCCCAGCAGGTAAATGCATGCAGAATGACTCATCCAGTACATTAAATACATCCAGTCGCTATGTCCCTTCAAGGGACTTAGCACTCCACCTCGCATTATTCCACCCAACCTGCCCCATCCCTTAGCCCTACCTCAATCCACTATCCGCTTTTGCCTCTGAGTCAAATATGAACATATTTTCCCATATATTGGCAAAGTGATATTTGAGATGGCAACTACCACCTTCACACCGGCAGGATTTATAGACTTCTGCCCTTATAAGGGCGATTTTTACATAGGCTTTCCCACTGAAGAGGATGCGGCCACTGCAGCAGTTATGCTTTTAATGTAAAAACACCCCCATCACCACCACCCAAACACGTCTCCCAGATGATACCACACTTGTGATGACCTTTACAAACCTCCCCTCACACCTTCCACATCAAACACTTTATGAGGAGTTGATGTCAGGGCTGTCCACTTATGACATAAACTCATCCTCCAATTCATTGTCTCAAGTGGTGCTGAGCACCTTGCAGCACCTCGGGCAATGGCCACCATTACCCCCCACCAGCTGAACATGGCCCAGCACATCCCACTGCATGCCTGTATCTCATCCACACCTGAACATTTCTTTTGGGCTCACATCAACAATGGTTGCACAATTTGTCCCCTATACCATGAGTTGGACAACAAAACAAACATGACAATATAATCCAAACCCTGCAAACATGGCAACACCACCCATGAGGCCGCATCAACTGCTTTTGAATGGGGATTTTGAATGCCCTCACCCCCCAGGTTGAGCGCACAATGAATCAGCAATAAAATCAAGCAACCCAAATCCAAGCTGTAAAATCCAAGCCGGCCAATTTACATCCATGTCAACCAATTGGGAGCAGGTTTGGACCCATGTTCAATCCAAAAAATCTCCCACAGCAAAACTTACCCAACCACAGACACCTATCACGGGATCTTCCAAAGTCAACCAAAATTCCTGGAACTTATAAGATGAAGTGACCGAATCTGGTCAAATTGTCCCACCACAAGGTTATCCATTTAATTTAGAACCTTATCTGAATTCAGACTTTGATGCCCAGCCCCAACCAACCAATATTTCCCCAAGCCCAGTTCTACCCCTTTCCAAAATGACCACCAGCTTGCTGAGGCCATGGTGGCCTCATCCAAAAATTGCCATCTTTGCAGAAATGTGTCAAAATCTGTTGTGGAATTTAAAAAAGGGCTGCACCCCCTTGTTCCCCCCAATCTCCCTCCTATTGAAAAAGAGGAAATCACACGCCTTTATGAAACTGCCACACCGCTGTCAAACATGTTGTTGAACTGGCATATTTCTCCCCATCCACACATATAACCAGAGCCAATATTGCAAAATTAGAACAACTTCCTGACGCCCACATCCAGACTGGACACCATGTTGTTGAACTCATAGAGGCTTTGATCCAGGCCTAAATTTTCAATATCAACAATTATCTACTTCACCTTGACCCTCATCCTGCAGATGTCCTAACCCCCTTGCTCTCAGCATTGATCTGCCTATACAATTCTGAGCCTGATGATAATCCACCTGATCACCCGCCCCTTCCACCATGGTGGGATAGGCAGCTCGCCGCTGTGCCACCTGGTAGGTTGTTTTTCTCATTTCTTTTTTGTGTCTCGTTGCTCAATAAGGGAAGTCAGTTAATGTTTTTGGTTGGTTTAGTTTTGGAGTTTCAGTTTCAGTATTGTCATGAACTCGTCGGCTTGCCTCAGTTAAATAAAAGAATAAAATAAGAAAAAAATAAAATAAAGGAAGGGGATATCCCTGATGGTGAGATATAGGCGTATACCACGTGTGAATATAGAAATAGATTTGGGAATACAAGTGGTAAAAGCACAGTTTAGGTTTAGGGTTGGAGTAGATTAGTCATCATCATTTTGAGCTGGACTGAGATAATGGTAACACAGTTAAGCAATTTCCATTGTTTTCTATTTGGAAGCCAATAGATAGAAAGGTAGAATAGGTTACATAAGGCTGCCACAAGGGTAGATATATGATTTACACGTAGAATATGGCCTCAGTCTTAATATCAAAATGATAATTTGTTGGTTTGACGCTCTTCCATATCGTATTAGCCAGTAGAGCATTAATGGAGCAATCCATCCTAAATTTGTTTAACTATAAATTTGGCATTATTAACTGCTAATGCTATGTAAATTGGGGTTAATATATATGGCCTCAATCATATAAAAAGTATCAATTGTTTAATAAATAATAAATATATTCCAAAATTGCCTAAGAAAATTTATCGCAAGTTCAAGGTTGAGACTTCACACTTACTAAGGCAAATCCTGATAGTTACACACTTTAGTACTCTCATTTTAGTGATTTCATAATATTGATGCTGATACTCAGAGAATTTTAATTAATTCCTTTGTAACTTTTCCTGGTATTTCTAGGATTGTCATGGTTGTTGAAACCAGTGCTAGGGCGTTATATTTCAATGGCACAGGTTAATACACCAGAAATTACATGTTACTATATGAGAACAGTAACCTTGACCATAAAACAAAAGAAAACCTTATATATAAAAATGGGGTTTTTATTAAAAAATAAGGGAGCACTCTTAAGTATTATATTACCAGAGGCTCTCAGGTTCACTCAATTAATCTTTCTGATAGCTTCTACAGCTTCTTCCAGAAATAGATATCTTTTTCCTTGACAATTCACCAAAGATTTGCTTTTATTACCAGAGATCTCATTGGTGTTTTCCATGGTTACTAAGTAGCCTTCAGAATGGTAGACTAATTTCGTGCTATCTAAATTATATCAAATTTGAATATTTATGAATCAAAACATTCTCTTGTAAAAGCAATACGCCATATGTATTCAAATTACTGGCGGGTGGCTATAATAAATATAGGTCCCTATTATTAATGTTTTTATGTTAGTATGGGAAGCGTAGAATAGTATGCTAAGATAAATTAGGAGGCGATGAAGTAAATGAAGCCACAGCATTAATGGATGTCAATTAAAGGGACAAGAAAATGTGCCAGTAGGGATTTAGGGATTTGGCTGATAATAAATCAATCTAGCGGCTAGCTATATGTAAAAGTAGGAGATGTGTGCCAAAGTAATATGCATGACTCATCAAGACTGCTATCTAATGATTAGTTAAAGTACAAAATTGTATATATATAATAACATATCCAGATGGTTGGTCAAAATCAAATTAAAACATCCCCTTCACCTTAACCAACCATTAGGGAATAAAGATGTGAGGGGGTCCACTAGTTTGTTGTAAATTTGGGGTTGTGGGCCCTAAACTCCTCTGATATTTATTCAGGAACTTAGCGTGCACCTGATTAAAAAGGCGACCTTTGACCATATCCTTCAGAGTATATGCATCAGTAGATGTTTTCCCAATGCTCTTGAAAGGCTCCTTCCATATGTACTTCAGCTTGCTATTTCATCCAAATCCATGATTATCATAGGACAAAACAAGTTCCCCTACAGTAAAGTAGGGTAGCTTCCACCGGTCTGCGTTATCTCATTCATGAGATATTTTTCTTTGCCAGCACACTGAAATATGCAGCTCTTATTGGTTGAACTAAAGTCTTCACCAGCATTTTCAAATACTTCATTAGAGTCATTGCTTCTTGACTGTCAAGAGTATAAAATTTAGGAAGCACTTGTTGCTTTCCATAAAGTAATGTAAATAATGAAAACCTCATGGCTGAGTGATAGGGTATTACAAGCAGAATATAATGGAAGGCAAGAAAAGTTTCTGGCTGGAACACTTTTGCCATAATTATATTATGCAGATCCCAATAAGTGTACCATTCACTCGTTCAATGGTGCTGTTGGTCTCAGGGTGATAGAACATAGACAATACCCCGAGTATATCCAATAACCTATTGAGTCTAAAATTTATTTGGGACGTAAAGTTTGTCCAACTATCTTTCAGCAAAAACTGAGGGCATTCACGCCAATAGATGGTACTTCTAAGATGAACTTGCCATCATAGTGGCACCCAAGTCACAGACCACTATGGCCTCCGCCCACTTTGTGAGTTGATTAATAGTCACAATTATGTGACTAAATTGGCCAAAAGTATTGGTCAGAGGGCCCACCACGTCAATAGAAACAGTAAGCCATGAAAAGTTGGGCTTAACCAGTTGATAGGAGGTGGCTTTCTGATATGGCCTATCCACCTGACATTCCTTGCAACAGTGGAGGGTCTCATGAACATAAAAATTATAGATTCCTATTAATAGTGATGTTTCAATAGATCAAAAGTTTTTTTGAAGCCACCATGCCTCATTATTTTATGAGGCCAATAATAATATCAGCTCACTCCATTGGTTGGGTACTAAGTTTGCTAATTATTTAGTAATTTACAAAGCTTCCCTTTTTGGACATTTGCGTACTTCCATAAATTGTCTAAGCAGTGATGAACTTCTGTCAGTTCAATTTTTATATTGTTGATCTAGCATCTTATCAAATAATTTTTTGGCCACATTGGCCACCAAGGCCCAGTAGGCAGCTGAGATAACCCATCAGCATGATGATGCTTAACGCTGGGTCGATGCTGAATTTTGAAATCGTAAGCCTGCAATTTTAAGGCCCAGTGGGCTAACCTTCCTCTATGCTCTTTTATATTCTGCAACCAGCACCAAGAGGCATTATCAATTATCATATTAAAGTGTATTCCTTGAACATAGATCCGGAATTGTTAACATGCATAAATAACCACCAGGCACTACTTCTTGGTTACCAATTAGTTTTGATAATGAACGTCCAAGGTTCAGCTACAATAAGCCTGGGAATGCTTAATTCCCTCAGAATCAAGCTAAGATAACACCGCCTTAATGGCGGTAAGAGAAGAATTCATTTATATAGATGGTTATTAAAGTTGGGGTACATTAATAGTGTCGCTTGGGTCAATTAAAGCCATATTTTATCAAAGGCCAGCTGAAAGTTCCCAGTTCAATCAAAGGGTACGCCATTTTTAAGGAGGTTAAAAGTGTTAACCTATTTTGCTATTTTTTCTACAAATTAGTGATAGTAGCCAATCATTCCAAGAAACGCTTGGATGTTGCACTTGCTACTTGGTCACGCCATGTGATCAATAGCTTTGACCTTCACTGGATGGGGCTACAAGCCATGCTTATCAATGAAAACCCCATATATTCCAGCTGCTCTCAGAAAGAATTACACATATGTGACTTAATCTTCAGATCTGCCTTATCAAGACGGCGGAAACTCCTTAAAACTGTTATAAGTGATTATTGAACGTTTTAGAAAAAACGTTGAAATCATCTAGGTAATGAGGACAAATTTTTTTAAATCTCTGAGGATACTATCCAAGGCCTGCTAGAAGGTCACTGAGGCATTGCTCAGCCACTGCGACATTCTAGTCAGTTGTAGAGGCCCTGGGTTGTAATCATGGCACATTTGCTTCTCTTCTTTGGGCAGCTTAATCTGATAGTAGCCAGATCTTAAATCCATGGTTTATAAATATTAAGTGCCACCCAAGAGGTCCAGTGCATCGTAAATCCACAATAATGAGAAAAACCCTTTTTATATAAGGCTATTAAGTTTGAAGTAGTCTATAACTACGCAATTGTACTATGCTTTTTCTTGATAACTAACACTGGGAGGCACAAGGACTCTTTGTGGGCACTATCATCCCGTGTTGCACTAGATGATCAATTTTTAGTGTTAACAACTCCATCTGTCACTTTTGAACACCTAATTGAATGAAGACAAATTGGTGGATTAATTTCAGTATTGTTCTGATGAAGTAAATTATGGGCAAACCCAAATCATAGTTTACCTTTGCAAAAATAAAGCTCTACCTTTAATAAAAGCCATTATTAGATCATTTTTATCTTTAGTTAACCCAAATAGGCTTTCTTGATGCAATAAAAAACAAACATATTGCTTGACATCGCCTCTAACCTAGTTCATCAAAGTGACAAAAATCATAATATTCTGTACTTCTTTGAAAGATAACATATGCACAAAAGCAATAATTTGATGCCACTTTATCTGAATAGGATATTCATACAGATTTGCTAGCAGTATATAAAATTCACCGTGGTCTGGAGGATAATCTCAGCCATAGCAACAGGTTCCAATTGGAATGACAAAATGGTGTGAATTCTTTGACATATAATCCTTGAGGAATTTTCAAAGTAATTTCAATTCACACAATAAGTTGATGACCCACTGGAATAGTTAAATAATGTTTAGCATGTTATGGAATACCTGTAGATTTCACGATTTGATTTGGTAGCTTCTGCATACAGGCCCAAATCCATTGATAACCTACAGGCAAAATAATAGCTTGAATACTAGGTTGACAAACCCTAGTTCTTTGAGCCGCCGGGGCCTCATCCTTAAGATTATAAAAACACAAGAGTTTGGCTGAGGATTTCCAAAATATTCTCCTCAAAGTCAGTCTTGACTCCATGAGTCCTCATAATTGAAGTACCAATAAGAAAGTTTTATTTTTGATTAGTGAAAACAATAGCAGTAGAGGAGATCACCAGTGAGCTTAATTGCAGCGGCAATGTACTGTATGCTCCTTCAAAATTTGTGGTCTGAGGGCCTGCAAAACCATAGATTTTTCAATAATCTATGTTAGGAGCAAGTACATAGTCTTTACCAGTTCAGTGGACACAATATTAACTGGTGACCCAATGTTAAAAATTTCATAGACTAAACTATAATTAATAAAATATCAGTATAAACGCATTTGGTAAAATATGCGTCCACCAGATTTATTGCTAGGACATCTAAAGTGTCTGCTAGACTTAAAAATATCGAATTCCCATACTTAGCTATGTCTGGATTCTTTCATAGTCTCAATAAGCATCTCCACTTGGACTCTGTTCAATCAGGATATATTGTCATAAGTAAAATGGGAGCTCTCATATAACTAACTGTTGAGCATGAGGATTCACTACTTTTTGGTGCCAACTTGGCTTTGCACTTCTTCAGTAAGTGGTTGGTCATAATTACACTACCATCAGCTACTACTCACTGAACTGCCAGTAGCAAGATGCCAATGTTGACCTTCCACCAAATGGAAGGTGGAGGCAGAGTTTTCTATATACATGTTTTTTTAGAAAAGTGGCTGTATAAAATCCCTGTTCCACTCCGCCCAGAATTTTTCCAGGTCCACTTCTTTCATGGGGCTTGCTAGATGAACCTTAGGCTCAGAACTTGTATTAGGGCAATGAATAGCATAATGCCCCAAATTCTTGCAAAGATAAGAAATTATATGTTTAATATTGGGAATCTCAGAATGAGGGCCATACGCCTGAGTTTCATTTCTTAGGTGGGGAGATACCCCTAGTTGGGTTGGTCGCGTGACTCTGTGGACTTGGATTAGGCACTTCAAAAAGTGACAATGCAACGATGGATATAATTTACCATATGGTTGATATCATTATCCTCATTCAGAACTGGTATCAGAATGTATTTCAATTCCGTGAAGGGCTTGAAGGCATAGAGAAGAGCAATATAGGTGTAAAAATTAGTTATATCGTTAGCCCCAGATAGTGTCTGCGCCTCCAAAGATAGGCGTTCAACATAATTTGAATAGGTGTTCTTTTAAAAGGTATAGAAAGAAATTTCCTCTTATGTGCAGTCATCCTTTCAGCTCCACTGAACTCCTTGATAAGAAGGTCCTTGGCGTTAAGGTAGGACACGCCAGCCTTCTTAGTTTTAGTATAACTATCTCCTGACTTTTGGAATCTAATGAGTTCATTACTGCTGCCAACTTAGCGGTTTCAGACAATCCAGATATACTAATTTTGAAAAAAAATTCGCACGCTTGCCCTCTTATTGAACTTCATTAAATTGACAGGGTCTGTAAATTGATTTCCATGGCTGCAGGGCTGAAGGTCCTGTGATGTCCCTATCTGACTTGCTGAGCTATTAATATGTGGAGGGGAAAGGATAAAACTGTGAGCTGCCATACTATCAGGGTGTGCGGAAGCTCCAATGGCTAGAATGCGTTGGGAAAACAGCCAGCCATTTACAAATAACCTGTGCACCATCGCCCTTACTATCATGTTATGTCAGAAGAAGTTCCATAGCAACTTGAACCAGATGACACTGACAAATATTTGTATGAATCTCTGACATAAATATTTTCATTAATTCAGAAAAATGCTGGCATTCTTCCTGAAATTAATTTCCATATTAAACTATTGTTTGGTTTTTGGTCCAGAAGACTGCTTAAAGGCCATATTTTCACTCAAAAAGGACCTTTAATCTTGTCCCTGAATTATAAGTCACACACGTAAAGAGTCAAGCTCCTGGTAAAAATTGGTAATGGAGCAAACAGCTCCATTTATATATTACTAAATTTTTCTTTCGACATAGTGAACTAATATGATATCAGGAAGTAGGCCAACGGGACCCTATAATTCCACTTGTAATTGACCAATCTAATCAGAATAATTTGGTAAGGCCTCAGGGACAAGCCCTTTAACGTCTAAAAGTCACGCTACCCCTATAAAAAAGGTATTCTCTGACTAAGTGACCATAATACTTGCATATAGAGATATCCAGAGAAACAGGGTGTGGTTCCCTATAATGAGCACCAAATGTTATAATCGGTGCTAAGGCATTATAACATAACTGCACAGGTCATTGCATCAAAAACACAAAGTACTGTTTGAAAACTGTAACTTTTCAAAAAAATTAAAAAAGAAACCTTATTTACACTAAGAGGGGTTTTTATTTCAGAAAACAAGGGAGCACACTGTAACATTAAATATGGCAAAAGACTCTCAGGCTCGCTCAAATAAACTTCTAGGTCAGCTCTTCACATATTTTCAGGAAAAGATCCCTTTCCCCATGACAATCCCCTTCAGATATCCTAATTCTAACCTAGTTCTCATTGGTGTTTTCATGGATACTAAGCAGCACTACAGAAAGATGGAAAAACATTGTAATATCCAAATTGGGTCAGAAAATGAATAGCTAGGGCTCAAAGCATTCTCATTAAAATTTGCAATACATCAGATGTAATTAAATTACTGGAAGATGGCCATAATGAATATAAAGACCATGCTTCCAATTATTTTAAGCCAGCACAGGGCAACATAAAACAGTACGCTAAACTAAAATAGAGGGCAATATGGTAATCAAGGCCATGGTATTGATGGCCAAACATTAGGGAATGAGAGTTGTGCCAGTGGGGATTTATGAGCTTTCTTATTATTAATTTTTTATGTTAGGTCATTACAAATAAAAGCATGAGCTTTAAGACAAACTAATTATGATAAATTGATAAAATCCACTATCTACTTAGTATTGATAAAATAGAAAATAAGATATACAAAAAATAGAACCCAGATGGTTTAACCTAATTATAACAACGCCAAAATTACCTATATCACTAAGCTAGCACTCCAACATTTTTCCGCCAAATTTAAATGGCGATGTTTGTTTTTAGCAACTGACAAAAAGCTTTAACAGTTATGAACTTCTTACACAAAAATTGCCAAAATCTGGTGTTTCCCAATCTCTATGGGAATTATTGATATACAGCGTTGCCAAATAATCAATAATGATTGAGCTTAGTAACCCTCAGCGGATGGCTAGCTGCAAACATGAGTTTATGCGAATTGAATTTAAGAGGAAAGAAACACTAGTCACTTTTGCAGACCAATTTCAACAAGAATCACAAATCCTGGTGGGCGTGAAAGTTATGTCAGATTTTGGTTCAACGATAGCAATGAAAATTGGCGCTTTGGCCCTATAGAGATTTGCACTGCATTATGATTTAAGTGCTTGCAAACCAAACTTTCATATCAAAGATGGTGAAGTGTCTCAATATGCTAGGAGCAACATATGAAGCTCCTTACCAAACCTCTATAGCCATAACCACTAAAAGATTTTCACAATATGGTGAAGTTCTCTGAGGTTAATAAGTAATTTCAGAATTGAGTAATAAGAATAAACAAGCCTGAATGATCGAAATGGGTGGATAAAACTCAAAACTGTTGCCACAGATGTGGAAACCCCAAACATTCAACCACTAAAATAGAGAATGAAGCCTAAAGAAAAAGCAATTCTGGCTCAGGATAAAGAGAAGTAAACTGATCAGGATTTGTATTAGAGCAGCAGTCTAGATATGGAGCAATAGAACACTTCAATTAATCCTTTTTTCCCTGACATATTTAAAGAAGTTTTGGTTATTTCCAATCTTCTTGTAGATAAAGATATACTGATCCGCTTTATCAGGCGGTTTATTTGGACTTAAATGCAATAACTAGAGCAAAGAGAAGGGAATAGAACTAAAAATCATAAAAGTTGTTTCTTGACCAAATGTTCATCAGTTAGCAGAAAATATCAGAATTTCTGAAACCCAGAGATATGCTTAAGACAAAACTTGATGTTATGAACATTTCTCTACTTGATAGTGTGAGAAAAGGAGTCTTTCCCTGATTTATCCAAATAAGCAATTATAATAAAAAATCAACAATTAATGCCGTGATTCAATCAGTAAGCATCTTATTTCAATACTCTGAGCGTATGTATGCAGATTTAAGTCAATTTAGTAAGAGTACTGGCAATAATTGACAGTGGTGCGCCCATTAATATCATTTTGACCAAGTTGGTAAGGTGAATAAAGATTTTTCCAAATTTAGAGCACTGAAAGAGTATGAGCCAGTGGATCAGATACTATAAGTCTTTTTGGAGCATACATTGCACTATTACTTTGTTTTGGATTAATTGTAGTACCATATCCAGCCATACTATTGGAAAAAAATTTTACATTTTCATCAGGACGAAATTCCTATGCTAATATGGTTTCAAGTGTGATTTTTAGGAGAATACTCTGATGATTTTGGGGCAATTCCTGCCCTTTGTATATCAATGGAAAGGGGATACTCCACTGATTATAAAGGATAGTTTTAAATTTTATTCACAATGACCACTTCATTCCCATTCAGTAAAAGTTAGTTAAAATAAAATGGAGGGAAATACCAAAAAAATCCTGGAAAATCGTGGGATACCATTGAGAATAAAACAATGAATACCATTCCGCTTGGAATAAAAATATTAGTTATCGCAGGGTTAACGTTAGAAATCCCAGAATAATTACATAGAGAAGTTTTCGCCCTATGGAAAAACTTAGAATGGACCCTTGGTAGCTCCAGGGATTATATGTCAGGTCACAGTAAGATCTGAGTTATACTGGCCAATTTGAGCAAAAACCCATAGAATGTGGAGAAACCCCACATTTTTGCATTTGTGCATTTAATCCCAGCGTCTAAAACAATATAGAGTTCTATGACTTTATAACACTAGCAGAAAGGGATTACTGGTGGATGTTGCCAAAAAAACATTAGTTTACTGATCAACTGACAGCAACTTTCTGGCTTAACAGACATCAGCAGGAGGAAGTGCTTTAATTATACAAGAAATATCATGTAATATTTGCCCAGGACAATTAAGACCTTAGATGCGTTAAAATTGTGATACATAAGGTTGACATTTGTGAATAACCGCTAATAAATATGAACTTTCCATTAAACCAAGCCCACTGAAGCAGTAGTCAGCGAAGAAGTCAGTAAATTGTTTAGCATGGTCTCATCAAACCTTAGTTGAGTCCATGGGCCGGTTTGATCATTATTGTGAAAAAAGTACAGATCAAATCAAGTGGTAATTGATTACTATCAGCTGATAAATTTACAAATAAGGATTTATATACACTGCTGAGGATAGATGAAGCTCTTGAATTTCTAAGGGAAACCAAGTTCTAATTTTATGATAGATTTGATCTTGAGGAATTGGCAGATAGATTTGCCAAATAAAGACCAAGGAAATTGTGCATTAATCACCGCATAAGGGTTATACCAGGCAACAAGCGTACCCCATGGATTATGTAACGTTCTGGCTACCTTCCAGCAGGCGATGGAATCCATCTTGAGTGATTTGAAGTTGTCCTGCGTTTTGGTGTACTTGGAAGACATCAAAAATTTCATTAGGACATTCATAAATCACCTGAAACACTTGCGGAAGTGTTCTAACGCCTAGCAATAGCAAATTTGAAGATAAAACCATGTAGATGCCGTTTCTTCAAAAAGAGCTTGAATACCTGGGCTTTGTGATAGCTCTGTTGAATTACTTTTGCAGCTTCAGAAAATAATAACCATTGAATGGTTGTTAATCTGAAGAGTGTTGGGACATACACATATTTATTGGGATGGTCAGCTACTATTGACAAATTGTTGTAGATTTTGTCAAAATAGCCAAATCAATATTTCACCTATTAAAGGATTCAAAAAAGGATTTGTGTGGAATGAGGAGCCCCAAGAAGAGTTTGATGAGCTAAGAAGATATCTGATGATTAGTTGTGCTCTGAAGTACAAGATTTCAATTAAGATTTTAAAATTCAGACATATGACTCATTTATAACAATTGAAGCCATCTTAAGTCAAGTAGACAATGATGGGGAGGAGCATCCGGTGTCATATGCAAGTTGAACATTGACGCCTGTGGAAAGAATTTACTTGTGACAGAGTGAAAATGCCTTATGGTGATATACGCCTGCAAACAATTTTAGTTGTATATTCTTGGGGACACACTTTATGGTTATGTCTGACCACTCAGATTTACGTTAGTTGAATAACCTTAAAGAACCAGAGGGGTTACTATATCAATGGGCTCTGAAGCAGAAAGCCTACAATTTTGAGATTATACATTAAGCATGAGTAGCCCATCAGAACTCTGATGGATTATCAAGAATTACCTGCCGTTCAAGTCTTGTTCAGCAGGTGGATGAACTATTTCAATGGATGATTGAAGGAATATTGAGGATGAACCTCAGGAGATTAGAAGCGCTCTGAGGAAAGCTTTAGAAAATACTGAGATGAAGAATGGACAACTAGATATTGGGTAGATGGGAAAAGAGTTTAGTTCTAAGACCATAAAAACGCTCAGAGATTTCAAAAGCATGCACAAAGTCATAAGGCATGGTTGCCTAAGAAAAACAATGGTATCTACACCAGAGCTATTACTAAATTTGATCAAATTATGATTAGTGGATTATCTAGCCTGTTTCTTGGATATTAACTCCACAAGCCCCACAAGAATGTGACAGGATACTAGCTAGTTGTAAGTCTGGGTAAGCTCCCCCTCTGCTTAGACTGGGTGGTGTTCCCATTCCCTACAAAAAAGGGTCTGAGAAGGGCAGCTGTCCCTCTTGTCTCACAGGGAGATCTTGCCCATGTGGTAGATGAGCGATGGGTAACAGCTCTCCCTTTGAAGATCCCAACGCCTGTCCCCACAATTACTTCCGCCAAATTAGTATGTCCAATTGAGGGAATTTGCACTAAAATATCTAAAAGTTGGCACCCCTATGGGGCAAAGGGTCCTTATAAAGTCAATGGCAACGGGCCCTCAAAAGTTAAGTTCAGAAAGCCTTAAACCCTCGGCAACAAAGCCCAATGGGCTGCACATTCAGTAAATGGAGTATCAAGTGTCAAATCCTCAGCAAAACTCACCAGTGGCATGGGCCATTGGGAATGTTGTCATCAGTTTGAAACCTGCTTAAAAACATCAGAAACAAAGCCTGACAGGCATGTATTTTCCAAGAAGAATGTGTCCAGTGTTGAATCCTTAGAAAATCTTGTCAATGGCATTGGGACATTGGGAAACTTTGTCATGGTTTGAAACCTTCCTCAAAAAAATTGGTAACAAAGCCCAATGGGAGTGTACCTTCTAAGATGAATGTGCTAATGTCAAATATTTGGTGGAACTTGCCAATGGTCTTTGGGTCATTGTTGAAAGTCGCCACCAGCTCAGAACCTTCCCCACAAATATCTTTTTTTAATACTAGATGGTCCCAACCCAAGGGGGGGATTCATCGATGTTTCCCCACAAATATCAAGATCGTTTTTTGATAAATCCCGCTTGGCCAAATGAATGAAAAGAGACTTGGTACAGGCAGGTTTCGTACCCCAAACCCATCTCAGATCTTTTGGGACCACCCATACGTGGGGTGGCCTTGGAAGGTTCCCATTGCCCATTAGGTGAGATGTTGTCACGCTAACCTTCAAAAATGCAGAAAACTGCAATTTGGGCATCTGAGGTCAAACTGACAGTATCTTGTCCCGCCAAAAACTCCTTCAAAGTCAGTTCAAATTAAATTTATTTTCCTTCCCCCTCGCTCAAAGTTTACTAGGTTGGTCAAATCCTGAGGGCCTCAATCCATGCTTTTTTTGCTATTCCCCAAATTTATCATCTATTTAAGCAGTTGTAACACACATAGGAAATTGATAGTTGATTTTCTTAATGTAAAAATTAAATAAATCTTCAAAGCTCCCACTTTTTCAATTTATTTCAAATATTTTCCTTGCTAAACTCCCTATAGCATTGACAATTTGGCCCCTCAGGCCTCATATTGGCTGAGCAATCCCATTCATGATTGTAACTGTAGCTCCTAATGCAGTCAACTGGGTTTATTGTCTAAAAGATTTTCTTGGAACTCAACCCAATTGTTGAGGCCATTTTCCAGCAGGATATTGGTATCCTGTGGGCCCAACTATTCCCACTCCAGGTGAGGATCCGCCCCTTTGACACTGTTTTTGTACCCAGTTCTCCTATGGAGAGCCCCCAAACTACCTGATATAATCATGCAACTCCCCGCATCAAGGGACACTGGGTCTGGAGTTTGAAATCCTGGTTCCTTGCTGGGTTTCTTTTTACGCTTGTGGTCCACTAGCATTCAATTGTTACACATATCCCTGTACAAGTCAATGTCATTCAAGCGGCAATGACTTTGGCATTCTGGCTTTCCTTTTCAGGTGCTTTTGCATTCCAACTGGCATGGCAATATAAACATTATCTGTTGTCTCCCTGACACTAGTACGCCATGGGTTCATTTGGAAAATGGTGTCAATAGATGTGATGGGGCCCTTAAAAGGTAGTAATGGGTGATTAAAGTACATTATAGTTGTAATATACCATCTGAACATATGGGTTAAGACCAAGGCCCTGAGCAAGGTATTCACAATGAGCACCAAAAGATTTATACTGGACTATGTATTGTACCAGCATTAATGCCTACAAGTATTAATCAGTGATAATGGAACTAATTTTACGCCATATGGAATTACAAGACTGAACAGGTTAATGGATTTGAGGAGTGGTGTCCATTTTATAATGTCCAGAAACAAATGGAATGGTAGAGAGATAACAGAACTTTGGCCATAATGGTGAGAAAATTAGTAGTAGTGAAAACCTCCACTTAGGGATCTTGCCTGAGTTCAGTTACCTTTGCACACAATATCAGTTTTTATATGGTGACAGGTAAAACAGTAATCAATCTCAAATATGCAAGAAAAGCCTCAATACCTCTGCTTTTGTATTCACATTAGAACCAGCTTTGCGGAAGAGCTCAGAGCAATATCTAATCTTACTGGAGAACTTCATTATTTAATTGCAATTGCAGGAATTTGACACGATGTTGAAGGAAAGAATTATAGTGAAAAAGAAGGGGATTAATATTGACTGGTGCTTAATGAATACCATTTGAGGAATAGGGTAGCCTATGTTGGGGTTTTAGCCAGAATAGAAACCTCCCATATTATAAGAATTTTTATGAATTTGGTTAATTATGAACAGCTGCTGATTAATTACCTATTTTCAATGATACTATTAATATTACAATTAGATTATTGATTTGTGCTCCTTGATTCGCTTGAGTAGAGCTATTCTATAATTAAATAGTAAATAATGTTAGGTTCTGATGTGTGCTCCCCAATCGATTGAGTTGAACTATATTGAGGTAGCAGCCATTTATAAAGTATCAAGGACAATTTCTGATAGCAATTAGTATTTCAATTACCTGTGATGGATATTGAGGATAATTGATATAGCTATATTATAAAGTTACTAAGGTTTAATGGAGAATCAATGCTAAGGATAAACCAAAAAAGTGCCAGAAAATCAAATGCTGAGGGTTTCAAATAGGCGAGGCATCGCCACTCAACGTCTAGGAGATTATGATTAAGATGACTAACCCAAGGATAAACAGATCAAGAGTTTGACTTTACCAGCGACTCATGCCAAGAATACTAATATTGCCAGCTTTAATTTTGAGGTTTCTGTTGTGTGGGTATTCAATTTTCTATTTACCACCCATAGTATAGAATTACTGGCAATTAAGGCTTAGGACATTTAGATAAATTATATAAGGCTTTTATTATACTTAACCAGCGATTGATGCCAAGGATGAATCAAATTAACCTTTTGGTGAACAATTGTAAAGATTTTAAGGAATGGTTCCCAGAAGAGGATTCTAGTATTATTGTTTTTTAGTGATAAGTGCAGATGATTGTTGATATGCGGACAAGGGATTGGCAAGAAATTGCCAAAGTATAGATACCTTAAATTTCATCTTAATAAAAAAATTCTTCCGCCTACCTTTATTAGTTTTAGGTGGACAAAGATTAGCTTGGCTTGTGGAGGTAGGAATGTAGATCCTTAAGGGTAGGTTCTGGGTGAGTGCATATAAAGAGTGGTTAGAACCACCAACCCCAATAACTGGAGCTACAAGGAAGCTTTTCTTTGTCTTGCCCAGTTGGCGGGCACAATGAGGGCTGATGGGGATTAACCTCAAGGGGGATCATATGACAGAGCCGATAATAACCCATGTGGGTGTAGGGCTTCCCTAGTGCCTCCCAAGGGGGTTAATTGGCCTAAGGTGAAGCTTGTTGTCTGCTGAGTATAGGAAGATCATAATTTAAATTTGCAGTGAATGGAAGCCTATAAAGGTGAAACATCAAGGGTCAACAGTTGTCTTATTGTTGGCCTAGCACATTTGCAGAGCACCTGATGAATTGGTTTGTAAAATTGCAACAACTATTATGATACCTATGGATATAGAAGGAGAAGTAAGTTGGACACCTTGTGGTTAGGTCCATTTGATATAATCGCCAATATGACAATAGATGCCTATATGCTGAAAACATCCCTGATGGTCATATAGTAAATTGAGTCCATAGTAAATACTTAAAGTTTTGGATCTTTAAGGGCCTCAGCTCCAGCTATTAAGCTGGATAGGATCATGCACCACTTTAGAACCACAAAATGTTTCAAACATTAGGACTCTGCTTTTACCCAAATCTCTGACCTATTACATACCCTGGATGAGAGTGGATGGCTGCTGCACATTCCTGTTAACCACATGCCTTTGCCACACCTACCCAAACCCAAACTTTTTCTAATGTCAAGATCTACAATTATTTATTTTATGATAATTAAGCAACTTTGTGAAGACATTGGAATTATCAAGAAGCTCTACACCGTGGCACTCATTCTCTGTACTCAAAAATGACACAACAAAAAGTCAATCTGAGAAGGGAAAACTTACCTAACAATCCAAATCAAGTGAAAATTTGACTAGAAAGGGTTGAAAATGGGGATAAACTCAACATTCCATTCTAAAATAAAAAAGCGAATTCATACATTTTTGAATTGAGAAATCGTCCTGAGAATAGCTTGGAACCATTAGTTGATTTTATTGAGGGGAAATCAAAGATTAGACTCATAGATTAACAAGTTTGAAATTGGAAATTATTCCCCACTACTGTAGTTCAGATTTGCAGCTCTCTCCCCCCACCTATCCCACCATAAGACCCAGCGCCCTGCCAATGGTAGGGTGCTGGGTTATTCTTTCCCTTATTTTTCTGTTTAAGCTTATATAAAATATACTAGTAAAAACATATATTTGTTATTTTTGATAAGAAAACTTCAAAATGGGCAAAAATTCCCTGGGTCAAAGCCTTTCCAACACCCCCTCCTACGCTCACCCAGAGCTCTTTGAAATTAGTGATGCTATGTGGATTTTGATGCCCTTATGGATCTTGGCGTACCCACAGAGGAAACCAAATCATTCCTTAGCACGCTGGGTTTCTAGAAGGATCTAAGAGAAAAACCAAAAACATTGGGAAAAAATATATAAAATAAAAAATACATGAAAACATTTATAATTATTTAAAATGAGATTATTCTTGAAAATTGGAAATTATTAAAATAGATATCAGTTTTTATTATTGGTGTGATCAAGAGTATATGTTAGTGTTCTCACCTCCGTTGTCTTGCAGGGAGAAGGGGGATTAACCTGATGAAATTAGTGAAGCATAACTTGAACATTTGTAGGACCAGCTCAAGTTGAAACTGGGTCTAATATAAAGAGGCACAAGAAAAGAGAGTATATAAATAAACGCTCATCCAGTTCTGAGAATCCTAACCTGAGGGAAAACAGGAATTTAGGAGAACATTATCATGGCATTGACAAAAGTAGTCCTGGTGTGGCGTGTAGCCATGGGACTGCGCTTGTAAGAGGCAGAAGCAAAAACAAGACAAAGAGGAAACACGCTGAGAAGAATGGGCATGAAGAGATGCATAAAGTAAGGAAACAGAGATTTAGCACGCTGAAATAAAATCTAGCCTTTCTGGCTTTTTCAATCCTAATAATAAAGTAGCGTCTGCCTCAAAATGTCTATCTTTTCTGGATAATCTAGTTAAGCGTGAAAGTATTAAGGTTTTTGAATGGCCACATTATCCAGACTAATAGATTATAAGTATAATTTGCTTTATCTGCTGGGGGTGATTTATTATAAGAAACTCCATATCAGATGTTGTAGTTATCATTGATATGGTAACTATTGTTGGTTTTATTTGATTTTAGAATGTTAACTAATTTGACGGATTCAACTCACTGGATTACTGCTGTTTTATCAGGGAAATCCCCAACAATGCAAACAAGTCATTTGAGTATTAGTTTAATTAATTATAATTAATTTAGCTTGTGCAAATTGATTAGGGTTTGTTGCCAGCTAATAAGGGCTTATTTGTAGTTGCTGAGCGTTGACAATGCTTTTGTTGGCAGCAACTTCCAGGATATCCTAAAAACAAAGTGACTTGATTTTAATTGGTAAAAAGTCCCATTGCCTAAAAAGGTTGCTAGCTTAATAAATGTAACCTGCTGGGGTTGAGTGAAGGCGTTGGGACTCTCTCTTTAGATATCTAATCCAGGAGGGGTTGTGATCTAGTCAGCGGCAAAATCTGACTATATGAATGAATTAATCATCATTTTGGACAAACCCTATAAGTAAATTTTATTGGTGACAGATGACATTCCTATTGGGGTGCCAATGTAAGATTTGGGCGAAAATTCTCTATATAAATCCCTTGAATTATTTGATAAAAGTATACTTGTCAAGTGTGGTAGATATCTTGACTGTTATACACTTGTGTATTGTTCTCTTGGGACTAGAGTGGGAAGGATAGTTACCCTTTGTCTGTATATTGCTAACAAGATCTCAAGATCTTTTGTGTCAAGAGTGGAAGGTAGAATTTCCTTTGTATCCAGGAGTTGCCAACTTATAGGAGGAGTTAAAGGTATTGTTTTCCCTTAATTATAATATCTCTAAGTACCTTCAAGTATTATAAGTAGAGCGTAAGCACTTGCCTAGCGTTGAGGACTTGCACAAATTGGTTGTGAAAAGATAAACTAAGATATTAGTCTTCATACTATTATAGCCCCCCATTTACTATATAAATCAACATTCTATACAATGCACACTTTGAACCTGTTCAGTAAACAAGAAAAAAGTTTACAGCTACTCACTCAGATTCTCGTGTGAGATGTTAAAAGTTATTGGGACTTGTGTCTAGTATTTTAAGGTAAGTCTAATTATTAGATTAGCTAGGATCAAGAAATTGATCAAAAATAAGAACTAAATCAGAACTTTTCTATAATGAATTCTAACAACATCAAAACCAGAAAAAGTAATAGTAACTGCTCTTGACTAAATAAAACAATATTTATAAAACTTGTAGTAGTAGAGGCTTGGGAATCCCATATTCATCATGACATGAGGTTTGTGTGAAAATTTAGGTTTCAGGTATTAAAAGGCATTTGGTTTGTAGTCAGTAGAAGTTTGCAATGGGGCATTTGGCTTAAAATATTATAGATGGGAGACTAGAGATAAGTCTTGATAAACAATAATGGGGTATTGAAGGTAGGATTATCTATTTGATGCTTTTTGAGAATTGTGGTAAGGTTTTATACAGATTATTAGAAAGGTATTCAAAGGGAAAAAATTTTGTGGTTATCTAAGGGAAATTATAAAGAAATAGAAAACTAGGGTCAAAAAAGATAAAACCATATAGGAAATAAATTCTGATGAGTTGGTAATCTTAACAGATTCATATTACCCTATTCATTTTTATGCTAATATAACTTGAGGTTATTATTAATAGTGGGCTGATAACGGACTCCATTGAGTATTTCCAAATTGTAGATTATATAGGGAAGTACTTTTTAAACGTGAAAGGGTCCTTTGAAATAGGAGTGATTTTTTTAAATTGGAGTTTACTAAACCATGTTGGAAATAAAAAAATCTCCCATAATGAATTCTGGAGGGCCTTGAGATTCCCATCATACTGAAATTACAATAGGCTGACTCAATAGTGTGAGATATATTGGGTTACAGTTTAAAAAAGGTCAGTTAAAATCATGTTATCTAAAAGTTGAAAGGCAGAGTTAAGTGAAATGTAATTCCAAATAAAAGTTTGAAAGGAGTGTGTCAGGTAGTAGAGTGACTTTTACGGCAAGCCATTAATATAGCATCAATAATTTGACCATTTTTCAGGATTATTCATGCAACTATTCTTCAGAGCACGTATAAGGGTTTAATTGAGCCGTTTGCTTAGTCCACTGCACTGGTATTATAGAAATGGTCATCAAGTGTCTCTTCTGGACTTAGGAAACTGTTTTAGCAACAATCTTGTTGTTAAAAAGTGACCCAGATTTGGATAAAGTATAGTAAGGGTCTGTAGGTGGTAATAGTTCTTCATAAAGGAACTGAGCAGTAGTGAGAGCATCAGTTTTAGGGACTTCCTTGTCTTGGGCCATTGGGTGAAAGTTAAGTGGCAATAGGAGGTATTTGCAGCCTTGGCTGATTACATGGAAGGGCCTTACAAAGTCGATTCCCCAGGTTTCAAAGGGTCCTGAAGTGAGTATCAAATTAAGAGCCTTCTGAAGGTGGGGCTGATTGCCAAAAATGACAGGCATGGCAGGTGGTGATGTAGTTCAGACATCAGCGCGGACATTTGGCCATCATTAGGTGGAAAATAATCATTCCCATGTTGTTTACTTTCCAAAGTTTCCAGTATCATTATGGGCTTCCATGATAAGTTTCATCTATAAATTTTTGGAACTACTTGGAGGATGGTATCTTTGACTCATATGTAGAGCTGAGCTTTAATAACTAAAGTCTTGATGCACTTTTACTTGAATTGTCGCTCATTGGACACTTTCTTTGGGACAGAAAAGTCTGGAGGAGTTTTTGTTGAATCTGTAGCAACCCAGGTACCAGGTTAATTGATTTCATATGGTAAGTTGGAACTGGGTTGGTAATAGGAGGGATACAAAAGAATCCATCAGCTACGGCATTCATTTTTCCAGGGAGGCATATAGACTTTGCATTGAATTCAACTAATTGGTATCACCACAGATTTGGCAGCCATTAGGAATTTAATTGTTGAGTAAAAAGCATATATTAGTATTAATTTGTGTAAATAGTGACGTTTTAATCAAGTAGATATTATCAGAAAATTTTAAATGATTATGCAACACATAGTATCTCCTTTTCATAGGCGGAATAGTTGACTTTAAGCGAGGCTGAATTTCTTTTAGATGAAAGGATTAGTAGATATTATCATGTCAAAAATGGGTTAATATGGCTCTGAGGGCGATATCATTTGCACTGGTAAAGACTTTGAATTTATTTTTTCAAATTTGGAAGACTAAAATGAGAGCTTGGGTCATCAATCTTTTTTTTAGTACTAGTTGGGTCATCAATCTTCAGTTCATTAAACTGTGCTGTTTGGGTTGATTTCCCAGGGAATTATTTCAACTGCATATGATACAAATAGGCTTAAATCTGATTATAGTTTGGATCAAATAAATTTAAATATTTGATGGTCACAAGAATCTGAGTAACTTACTAGTATTCTAGGGGTAGAGCATGAGTCAATGGCTCTAATCTTATTGAGGTCTGTTATTCTTCCATCAGGGGTAAGCATGTGGGTTAGTAAATTTAGCTCTTTGTTGAATAGAGCCAGTTTAGAGCCATTAGTAATGAGGTTGGTCTTCTTGGACTATTTGAATACCATTTCAGGTCCTGGAGGTGCTGTTGAAGTTAGGTTAGTAGATGGTAATAATGTCAAGATAAATGGTGATGAATAAATGACCAGATCTCAAAATAGACAATCTTCGACTTTCTAAAAAAAGCCTAGTACTCCAGTAAGCCCAAACAACATTTTAGTATACTCAAACTGATTATATTTTGGTAATGAATGAAATTTTCTCAATCAAATCATCATCCATGCCCAATTGGCATTATTCAGAAAAGATATCATTGTTAGTGAACACTTGGGCCCCTCATAGCACTGAAGGTGTCAGAAATTAGGAGCAGTGGGTACGTGTTCTTCTTTGTAGCTTAATCTAGCAAGATGTAGTTGATACACCTTTGGGTTTTCTATTCTTCCTGGGTACCATGACTACAGGGAACGACCATAGAGATTTTGAAGGGAGAATAAGACCTTGGCGTGTCCCTTTAGATTTCAGTTTCAATGAAGTGCACACAAGTTTGAGGTAGTCATTGGGTCATTGAACAAATGATTTAGTGTCCCAAACACCAAAGTGGTGCCGTCCTAAGTTATATAGGAATGTATTCATCTGTTTTATATTATTATCTAAGTTCTGGACTAGTTATAACAGTTTTATGTGTTCCTGGAGATGTTCAAAATTTTGAATTTGTTGAAAATATTGGTGCACAAGTAGGATGTGAGTTGATCAAGTGGTGGTTGGTCTTGGGCTACAAGGTGTCGTTGTATTGAATAGGCAGAATTTTAATTCCTTGGTCATTTTGGATGTACCACTGATCGTTTTCAAGTTTTCAAGCATTCTAAATTTCCCCAGAGGCTTGACGCAACAGTAACATATGGAAGTACTTATAATCAAAGGCAGCGGCGTTGATGGATTATACTTTGCCATAAATCATGACAAGTAAGTTGAACACTTGGCCGCAGCAGGTTAATTGGGAACCACTGGCTATCAAGATATCAAGGCCACTTATGAGTATATTTTAGAAGCCAATTTTAAGGAGAAATTTCTTAGTGACAATATAAGCAAAAGACCTCGAATCTAAGGTGCTCAGGAAGGTATATCCAAAGGAGATCCGTGGGTGTGGGGTGTTTTATGGTTAGTCAAAATGGTTTCACAATTTTGGTGACATTTTGGAGTTAAGTAATACCAACGGTTTGATGTAAATCTTAAGTAGGGTGGGTCTTAATTTGCACAGGTCACTGAGAGATACGGGAATAATTGTGTTAATTTGAAATTTAATGGCAAAAATTCCTTAGATTGATAGGGGACATCTTGTTGGGTAGGGGCTGGATGCTGAGGAAGCTTGATAATTTATTGTATGAGTAACGACTTCTGAGCTGCCTTGATGGTTGGGTTGTGCAATAGGGATACTTAAAGCTTATTTTGGATGGTGTGAGTTTGGGGCTGAGGATTATTATTTATTTAACTTTATGTTTGTTAAAAAATCAGGTAAGGGTAATTCTTGATCATATGCTTAGATGTGGCGATTTTTGTCATATTCTTCCATGTGTATTCAGTGGGGTTTTTCTTTTTCAGAGTTTCTAATAAAACAAATTTTGATATTAATCTTCTTCATAATTCAGCTATTGAAGTGGGGTTCATGGTTTCTTCAATTCTTTGTTTCTTGGAATTTTCCTCAAAAGCAAGGCTAATTAATTGGTTTTATCACTTGAGGCATCATTCATATAATAGATCTGATGCATTAGTTTTTTGAGTTGGGATATCTCCAATTATGGTTAAAATGACATTTGAACACGGTTCAGGTTGGACTGACAAACCAGGGGAGGCAAGTTGGCTGGTTTTGATAAAGATTGAGTATCCCTAAGGCTGTTGATATCCCTCAGTATGGGCAATGGCCACCCAGATTTATAACTTGACATTGTGAAAAGGGGGCTCAACTCTGATGGAAATGGTGCCTCATATGGTTACAGTTAACGCATTAGATATTTTTTGTAAGAGCATTGTTATTGGACCAATACAATCAACTTTTAAACTTGATTGGTAAGGGAATAAATTTGGTTCATCTAAAAAGGTGGCTTGATGTCAGGTAGTTTTGGAATTTCCTCCATACTGGAGGCATCTAAGTCCACAGAGTCAGGGTTTACTGGAGTGGAAGTCCTGGGATGTTATGGCGTCAGTTCACCAATCACTCAAAGTTTCAACAAAAAGCAATTGCCTGATCCATAAAGATTGGTTGGGTCAGGTATATGGCATCAAGGAAGGAATTTGAGAGAATCGAGGAAGTATTGTAGAGCTGTTGGTCTATTTCCTCACATTTGCAATAAGTTGTCTGGTTCCAGTGTCCCATAAGATCCACAAATATGCAAGAAATTTGCTGGTAATGGATAAGTTCTGTAGGTGAAGCTAGCGGAATTTCTTATGGGGTTGATAGGAGGAAATTCAAAACTTCTCCCTGGTAATAGCTTTCCATTCTCCCCAGGACCCAAAGGGCTTGTTGGCTCTGTGTCATTTTTAGGCAAGTCCAGTGAGATGGTAGATAATTTTGAAATTGGTGATGTGAGCTGAAACCATAATTATACCCCAAGCGTTGAACTTTCCAACTAGCTTTAATGGGTCCATGGTTGACTTTTTCAAGGTTCTGTTTTACACTTGTTCTCATGATATAGATGACAGTAACTTGATCAGTCAAAATATTGTTTACTGGTTCTGGGGTGTCATCCCTGGCAGGATCACCACTTTATAGTAAAGACTTGGGAATATCAGATTCATCACAGCCTGAGTTTGGGCATCACCTTGGCTTTCAGGATTATCAGGCAGTTGGGTTGTAGTTGGTAGAAGTTTGAATTAGCATTTGGCCCAATATAGCGTAGATGGCATTTTGGGATAGATCTCAATAAACAAGAATGGGGCACTAAGATAGGGTAGTCATTTGATACTTTATTGCATTGCAGTCAGGCTTTTATACCTTTTTGTAGAAAAAATCTTGAAGGGAGAAGAATTTTGGGGCTATTAAAAGGAAAACTAGAAAAAATTGAAACAGGGATCAAAGGGTAAACACAGTGAGGAAATGCCACTTAATTGATTGACAATCTCAGCAATTTTATAACAATGTTGTAACAATGCATAATCTAATTAAAACATTAAACACCAGAAACTCTATCTAAACTATTTAACCTCTCAAAACACTTAAATAATACTAATTGCTTGGGTAAGCCCATTTAAATTAAATTCTAAGATATGAAGTGGTGGGTAGTGTTCACTCATTGATCTCATTAATTGCTTAATTAAACTATTTAAACTATTAATCAACTATATTACCTACCTTTTGGGTAAAGCCAATAATTTAAAAATTGATAATCTAAAGCGATGGGTATTGTTTCAGCTATCAAAACATCAACTGTATAGCTAAAATAATTAAAATATCCAAATAATCAAATATTAATTGCATGGGAAAACTATTGGCCTAAATCTTTCAGACATTTGGCATGAAAAGGAAAGACTTGTTTTCCACTGGGGGTATTTCTTTACCTAAGAAACATCCATAATCTAAAAACATCACCATTCTGATTTGAGATTAAGATCCACTTGGGGAGAGGTGCAGAAAGTATTGATCTATGAACTATAATCCTGTTCCAACTTCTATACTGAAGATTGGCCGCAATTTTGCTCATGCCTCTCGCAAGGAGGAGAGACTATTTTTCTTAGTGGGGATGTTTTTGCCCGACATTCTTATTTGGGCTAAAGTTGAAATTGGTTTAAGCGCTCACCTGATAGTGGGGTGTGGTTTCTAATTTTCAGATTTTTTCTATGTTGTAATCTCATTAGAGTTCCATTCCGTTGTGATGTTTTTCTTAATCTAGTCTTGGGCGCAGTATATCAGTTTGATCAATCTTGTGTTTTACTTAGGGGTCATTGCTCACATACTTTTGTGATGGAGGTTGTCTGGGCAGCTCGCTGAGGTGGTTTCCTTGTTTTCACTGTTAAGAGATGCAAACATAGTGGATACAATAAAACGTTATTTATTTGGGGAAGGTTGAACAGGGACGTACACTTCTGATATTAGGATAATTTATTAATAAAATGTGAACAAGTCAAGGACACCCTAGAGGGCTCATAGCCCATCCTGTTGCCTCCAGGACCACCAAGTTTAGGACGATGGGGAGATTTATGCTGACTTATCCTAAGATGAATAATGAGTGAAGGAATGAGTTAGTATTTAGTAACCTTATGGGGAACCATGAATTGATTATCTTTCTGTTATGTGGGTCATGTTTCCAAACAACCATGATTTAAGATGTTCCAATATATGGTAATGAAAATGATTGATGACTTCTTGGAGGGTAGGCGTTGCTTCTGTAAATGAATTCAATACTACAGTATGGATTATCCATAGTGGTATTGCTACTATTAACGCCCGTAAAGATGGATGACTAGGTGACTCCATGATGAGAGCAAACATGTTTCTAGCAAATTTAAATGATTTTCCATTGTATTGAAGATATAGGCACATGACCTCTTTCCAGATAGGTACTGATGTTGGACATTGTTCTAGGAGGTGTACTAGCTTCCATATTTGCAACATATTGTGAATGAAGAGTGGGCAGCGTTTGATCATTCTGCCATGCAATACACTCTCTGCATGCATCTCCCTACATGTGCCCATATCCTGGGTTGTAGTAGTGAGTGATATGTGTATCTCCAGACCAACCTTTGGGTTTCCAAGCTGTATGGTTTGTCCATATGATCCAGGTAATGAATCCTGGCAATGGTACTCAGATTTCAGTTTATTATGTTATTTGTAACTACTTGGCCATTAAATTCATGTCTGTGAGTTAGCCTTGGGTGACCTCAGTGGCTTGTCTGGCCACTTATGTGGAACTTCCACTCTGCTCTTCTCATTGCTAGAATTATTCATTTAAAGTGTACAGGTGTGCCATGCAGTCCAGAAGAGGTTTAGTGAGATACCAGATACTTAGTCAATGAGTTTAATGTTCTGAATTTCTTAAACAGAGCGCTCATGAAAAATTAGATCTTGTTGCTCTAGCCCAGTGTATGTCTGGAAGTTCTGGACTAGTCACCTGAGCTATCCAGGATCCTAGTATATGGCTCGCTTGCTCTAAATAATTAGTTAGCCCCATGCCTCCATTCCTCCTAGAGCTAAATAGAGTTTCAAGGCGCACATGGGCTTTATGGTTAGACGAAATCCATCCCTGTATTAAGGCATATATTGTGTTAAAAAGGACGGTGAAAAAGCAGTTGTATGGTCCATGAACTATATAAATAATAATATTATTAAATTGGCTATCACAACTCGTCCAGTTAGACCTGTCTGATGTCCATGCAAGGAGGCAATGCGTTTTGTTTTTTAACTAGGAGTTGATTTTCCATCTTGGTGTTGGTGTAACCCCCTTCCTCTAACCATATCCCCAAGTGGAGGACAAGTCCAGATGCCAGCTTGGTAGTGAAAGGAAGTTCCAGTGGTGTAATTGATGATCTTCGCCTCCTAGGCTGGCGAGGAGTTTAGATGCTGTATTGATCTGCTGATTAAAGGTGGATGGCGTACAATGGGTTGATATTTCCCTCAGGATTATAATTTCAGTTTTTCCATTATTAAGTGTGCGTTGCTTATGGATGAGTATTATTATATTATTTTCTCAATTATGTGAGCATCCTGGTTGATGGAGTTACCCACCACACAGTCATCAGTGAAAGCCATCATTTTGACTAGTGGTTGGCCATAGACTGATTCTATTGATGAGGGCATTGTATTCCGGATTAGGGGATTAAGAATAAATTTATATAATAAAGGGCTTAGAGGGTCCCCTTGTTTGAGTCCCCTCTGTAGAAAAACTAGGTTAGTTAAAAAACTTCCTCCATGCACAGTCATGATGGCTGACTCTGTGAACAACATCACCCAGTTTATAAACCTATTTGGTAGTGTAAATGTTTGGAGGAATTCCCTAAGGTAAGTCCAATTCACCCTGTCATATGCCTTCTGTTGATTTAAAAAGATAAGTGCTCCAGAGGTTTTGGATTAGAAGACTTTTTCAACTGTTTGAATTTTGTCTCATATAAATCTTCATGGGATAAATTCATATTGTGATGGGGATATCACCTCAGTTACAATTTCCCCTAATCGTTTGGCCATAATTTTTATAGATATTTTAGTGTTAGTATTAGTTAGAGAGATTGAGTGCCAATTGGATAGGTTTAGTCTATCTCCTTCTTTGGATAGAGTGACAGTGTATGCTTCTTTACCTCCAGGTAGAAGACATGTTTCCATAATGCACTTATTCATGAAAGCTAAAAAAATATTAGATATGTTATTAATTTTTTTTATAAAATTTGTATGGAAGTCCATCAGGTCTAGGGCATTTCCCTCATGGTGCACCATGCACTACTTCCATAATTAATCATGCAATATTAAGTTAATGCATTAATGTTTGAGCCATGGTGTCAAATTGTGCATTTGTGAGGAATTTTTCAATTTTAATGGGTCTGACTGGTTCAGATTTATAGAATTTTTTAAAAAACCTGTGTACTTCAGTCGCAACTTCCTCAGGTGTTTCACTATGGATGTATCCAGTCGTTGGACCTGTGTGCATGCTACCATGTTCTTTCAGGCATAAAATTGAAGGAAAAAATAACTCAAACAAGTTTCTCTGTCTTTTAGGTTTTTTTTCTTTATATTGAACACCAATGTGGTTTTTGGTGTTCGTGTATAAGAATGTTTAAACGTGCAGAAGCCACTGACTATTTACATCCCCATCCAGGACTGTATCCT
>JAKSZP010009585.1:0-87428 GCA_022478985.1 Massospora cicadina | reverse complement strand
TCTCTGGGGTGCCTTCCCTGTTACCAAGTTTTGTTTCTTTTGGGTCGAATTTGGAAGTGCCTGTCCCCTGATTGGCCTTCCTCACAATAAATTTAAATTCAAATAATTCTGGTTGTCCAGAACAATCTCAAGCGCTGATATGACCAAAAAACCAAGCCGTAGTGGCAGAGTGCTATAGGCCCCAAAAGAAGTAATATATCAAAAACCAGCCGTCCCATACTGCTTCCTATGTTCTGAATCTGTTTTGGACTTCAATCTCTTGACTAATTCAATTGAGACAATATTAATTGGCGCTCCACTATCAATTATAGTCTTGAAAGGGACTCAGATCACCTAAATATTAGTATACATTCAATCATAAAAAAGAAAGAATAATGTTTACTGCATATATGATGAATTTTTTTACCAAATCTAGGGTGTGAATCAATTGAGCTGAAAATATTGGGGAACGTCGCTCTAATGGTACCAATCAGATATAGTACGTTAACTTCATCTAATTTGGGATTTAATAGGTCAGTTTACATCTTCAGCATTTTGGACCCTTTCAAATATTTGTTTGGCATACAGACGAGCTACTTCTTTCATTGTTTTTGAGCAGTCCCCTTTAATTTTGACCTAGTTATCACGTTTACATATTGGTAAACTATTTAATGAAGAAGATCTAACTCAGGCCCACCACAAATGGTTCAAACATGTCAAATTATACGGTAAATCAGTTTAACATCTGGGAACTTGATCACCTAAGGTTATAGACTGTCCCTTATCTAGACCGCATGGTCTTTACCCAGCCCTTTATAAGATTTCTTTTTCTCCTTGGGCTGAACTTGGTTAATTTGATCCTTTGTTTTTGCTGTCTGCAATTGTTGTCAAAATTTCAGTTTGGCTACACTTTATTACAAGTCAAACATGGCTTGTTATGGAGTATTGCTCCTTCAAACTGTCTAGCTTGATCCCCCCCTTGGGTGGGACCATCTAGTACTAAAAAAACTGTCTAGCTTGATTACCACAATTGTTATAATCTTTGGATTTATCAGGGGAATCTTCCTAGACCCTTATTGTTGTTTGATTAATTGTTCAATTTTATAAGTCTGGTTTGTTGTATTGAAAATTTTGGATAGTACCTTTAGATATTCTAACATTTTGGGAAATGGTATATTTACTATTGAGAGATGCTCCATCATTTGGCGCAATTTCAGCGAGGGTGCAACGCAGTTTGCATAATGATTCTTCCTTTGAAATTGGTCATCATATTGGCTCCACCAAGGATCCTTGCTTTCTCATAAAACAATTGGTTAATTCATCCACCGTTTGTCTTGTTTAAGCTAAATTCCTATGTTTCTTGCTTTTGTGCTCAAATTTATCTGGGATCTAAAATTACTTCAGAATCGCTTCCTTCGCCTCTTTATGGCTCCATTTCCACGCAAAGATAGGGAAAAACTAGAGTTTGACATGAGGTATTGAGGAAATTTATGGCAGTGACAGCTTTCAGACGGTCTCTGTAACCATATATGATCATCTCAAATAATTATAGAAAGCAGAAGCATTATCCTGATGGAAAATGGGCAACTTAGTACTCCTGAAAACTTCAATGATAATTGTTGCAGTATTTCTAATTGTAATCTGATTTGACGCTGGAGTCACTTCAGGTGTTACTTCTGGAGGTGTAACAATGGTTGGGGCATTTCATGAACAGGTTGGATCAGGATTTCAGGCACAACTTTCTATTTAGATATACGTCAATTCCTCCTCAAATAGCTCCGCCTTGTGGTACTCATCCTGAGTGAGTTCACTTATAATCTTTGAGTTCATTCAATCATCTAAGGACTATTTTCTCCCAAAACAAGCGTTTTTGGTCACTTTTTAAAATTTAATGACTTATCACTATTTCCCCTTGAGAGTCATTTTCAAGGTTTCATTTTCCTTCTGAAGCGAAGCTCTTGTTTTTGCCATTAAATTGATAGTATAACTAATGATTTGCAATTTTTATTTGATGATTTTGTCATCAAAATTAATGACTTTGAACTTTAACTAAACAAATTCATAAGGAGTCTCCAACTCTAAAGCATTCCTATTAATTATTTCTAATTCTGTGTGAAGTTTATCAATTTTGGCTCTCATCTCCTCGTTAAGTTTCTTGAATTATCTCTCAATATCTTCAATGTTGTTCTTAATTTCCTGTCTCCCCTTGACTAAATTGAGCATGATGGTGTTGGTTTTGGTGTTGGCGGAAACCATTGGCTCAGTTGCAGCCTAGGCTCAGATCAAATTGGAGATTTTGGATTCTACCAATTGGCAGTGTTTTTCACATTGTGTTTCTACCAATACTTGACCCTGATCTGGTTAAAATCTCTTCAATTATCCATCAAAGTTTTATATTTAGCTTAGCCACCAAATACTTATTTCATGTATCTAACTTCTAAACACACTGCAACATAGAGTCCAAGCTGGCGCAGAACTATTGAAAGCTGGCATCCAGTTTTCACATCAACGTCTGCTGTTGTACACTATTATAAGTGTACATGACCAGCTTGTTAATCACTGCCTGCTATCAGGCTTGTATAGTTCAATTGTTTTGGATAGTCAGCTGCACATATTTGATACAATAATCACCAATATTACCAATAGTATGCAGGTATCCTGATAAAGTCAAAGCGTTTATATGCAAAATTGTTTGAAAATATGTCTTAACACTTCCTGATTCATCATGCGGTGAATTAACCCATAGCCCCAATCCAGATTATCAGTGGGTAAAATATGAAACCTCTCATCAGGATCTCACTAGTATCAGGTAAATTTTCTCAATTCACTCCGAGGGTGATTTATATATAATTACAGCATCTTTGTCTAGTCTAATAGTTGATATGAATATATTGGGGATCCACCCATATACCCGCCTCTAATTATATATTTCCCTGGTAAGCTGCTAACGTTCCCTCCTCCTGGCTTATTCTATGCTTTATATTAGTTGAATAATTTTGCATTATTAGATTTGTAAAAGCTTGACTTGATCCCTATAGCGAGCACTGAATGTAAAAACTGTGGGAATTTACTGATGCACAGGTTCACTTAACTTCTGATTTTAGAATAATATATTTACTTGTTGGTTGTATGAAGACAACCAGCTATGTCAAGTTTATGTATTTATGTAAATTCAGCTCTAATCTAGAGGATAAGAATAAGAAAAAGATTTTGGCATCACTCTTGCAATAAATAAAGATATAAGTGACTTCAGTCTAACTCTGGCAGTTGACGCTTAGAAAGGAAGTGATCACTACAGCTTCAACCCTGAAGTAACCAATAAATATTTGATAACAATAAAGTATTTTCAGTTCTAAGGTATTTAACATAACGAAAATTAAGGAATATTTATAACTGATAATAATGGAGAACATGTTAGGCTAATCGTGGTATCCACAATGATTTTGGCATGCTTAACTGACAAAATGGAGTATTAGTTCGATAATGAGAAAGACTCTCACTAATTTTCACGATGAATAGCATATTAAAATCGCCATTTGAATTAGCCTACATGTTAGCTAATATCCTGATGATTTACCAATATTAATTGCTTATTTTGAGCTGACTTAATTATTACTACATTGTCGGGCTCAATCCTCAGTGAATTAGTAATCATAAAATTCATTAAATATGATTCTCTGTAAAAATGGTTAGCCATTTGATTAGTTGTTATCACCAAATATAAGACATAATTAAGTTAACTTCATGAAACTTAATCTATGAGCTTAATTCTATATATGAACCAATAATTAAATATTTTAAAGCTTCTAATAATCACAAGTGGATAGTATGTTCATATAAAATTAGCACACTTGACTCTCCCCTGGTTGAAGGTGTTGACTAGGTCAAGTTTTGAGAAAATTCAGGTATTAGCAATGGCCTGGGAAAAGATTTGTACCAATGAAAGGAGATGTGGAGCTGGAACTGTCACGTTATTAACATAGTCATAGTCCACACAAGGCCATAAGGTCCCATCAGCCTTCTGGGAAAGTACTAGAGGTGTTTCAATGCGAGAGCATTTCTTAATAGTCCACCCTTTTTGCTAGCATATAATCCTTATATATGCCCAGCTCTTTGTCTTCCTCCCCAGGGTTCGATTACAATAAAAAGTTGATCTTGACAAGATGTACTGTCAGCTGGAAGGAAAAGTCATTCTGAATGTAGCGGGAGATAGAATGTAAGTCTCATGTCAGACAACCTTGTATGGGGCCAGGAAATCAAGAAAATCCTGGGTGAGGTCCAAAGGAGACAGCTCAGAGGGAGACATTGAGATAAGAGAGGCCTCTTTTGTGAATGATTCACTCTGTTAGAAAACCCCACTGCACCTCTTATTTGTAAATGACAAGTAGTTAAGATCCAGGTTGATTCTCACTTGTTAACGACATTACCATCCTACCACCATGATATTGTACAGTAAATCAGCACTGCCAAAAAGTGATTACAAAAGCAGAATTCATAGATGAAAAACTGCACTGGACGCTGGACAGAATAACAGGTCATATGTTCAGCTGAGGCGCCCAATATAGAAGGGTCTAGCTTAATGTCCAGGTCTAGTTTTTGAGCTACTCTTAGATCCATGAAGTCGCCTGCTGCCCCTGTGTTAAGGAGTGCTTGTACTATAACCTCACGAATTCTTACTCTTAAGGTAATCGAAACAAGAAGTAAGCTTGACCCTATTTATTGGGCTTGGAAAGAGAGAGGGCAGATGAAGGCGAGGCCAGACCTATGATGAGGAGTGGACCTTTGGTAACATGTGAACTATACTGTGTATTATTATAGGGTCATCTGCGAGGTTCTCCTGGTCCACAAATTGGGGCTGGTAGGATCTACAGCTATGGCCTTGTTCATTTTATTTACATGGGAGGAAGGCTCTGATGTCAACATCTCAGAGTAACCTTTGTGATCTTGTGCTTAGATGGAATTGGCATGATAGGAGTAGGACTTAAATTAGTGGTATGAAGATTAGTTTCCTGATCGTAATCTGCATGGGCTTCCACCTTAGACTTATGAGTGGATGTTAAATTAGGTTTTTCTGGGTCAAATATTACAGTAAGATCCTAATCAGTTTTAGGAAGAAAAAGAATTATAACTGGTACTTTTTTACTCTCCAGAGTACCCTGGGGGTAAGGAAGTACCACTACACCCCAGAATAACGCTTTCATATACCCTTATTTCCTGAAGAGATAGGGTTAGATGCCTATAATTGAGATGACTAGCTTGAGGGGAACCTTCTGACAGAGATTTTCAGGATCAAGGGTTTGACCTCTTGTCACTTTTAATTTATAGGTCAGGGGGCTCAAAGCTCATGGGGGTTGTAATTATCTTTATACTTTTCTTAGTTGAAAAGTTCTTTACTCTGGATACTATGTCTGAAGTGGAAAATTATAAATATAAATCTTCCCTAAGTTAATAGAGATTTGCCAATTTGACTCAAATTGGCATGGAAGAGAGTAATCTTTATCTGCTTAGAATTGAAATTATAAGGGAGATCAAGGAGGTTACCTGGTCCATTTCCAAGCAGTCCAAGCTAAGATATTTAATTGTTACAAATCAGGGACTCTGTAGCAGTCTTAGTAACTTAAACAAATAGGATTTGCTCGACGCATAGTTCAGGTTTGAGCCCTGATACTAAGGGGATTTGGGAGAGTAATATGTGACTGCATTAGTTGAGGATTGTCCCCAGTGTCAAGATGGCTGGAAATTAATTAGAGATTATCCCCTAAAATTGTTTCAGCTATTTTAACAGCTCATGTTTGATTATCATCATCTACCTCATTAAATCTCCAATTCAGGTAGGAATCCTGACAGCACCCCCTTCTAGATATTTATGAGGGGGGAAACAGATGGTGAAAGTGACTATGTAAACGGTTTACTACGGTACCCTGAGAAACCTCTACAGTTGAGTTTTCATTGCCCACTTATAAATGACTTTGTAAGGATCAACCATTTGGTGCCCAATTTGTTGTCATGACCTCCAGGCTGATGATGATAGAAAAGGACTAAATCATCCGGTTGGAAGGAGTGGAGGGGGCCATGCTTATCATAAAAATGTTTAGTTTCTCTGCTAGTTGTAGAATATAGGTTCTTGAAAGCCAGGACCTGAAAGTGGATAATTTCATTGGCAATACTTTGCATAGTGATTTCAGGGCCTTCAGGGGAGGCTTAGTCAAGCATAGTTTGCACTTTAGAAGGCAGCTGAGAATTTATTCCATACAATGCTAGGAAGGGCGACTTTTTTTGATGATAGCTGATCCTATAGGCCAGAATTGCACTAGAAAAATAAAGGGGCCAATGAGGGGGTCATCATAGCCATTTTCTCAAAGGGTTGCAGTTAGAGTACCATTTGCTGCTCTACCATTCCATTGGTTTCTTGATGGTAAGGGGTAAAGAATATTTTTGTGTTTCCCATTGATTTGGCTATATCATTCACTAGTGTCAATTGGAAGTTTTGCCCTTTATCAGAAAGAATGATGTTAGGGCACCCATGTTCAGTGATAATTTAAACATACAAAAACGTGGACGTACTTTTTTCCAAAGCTGAGGGTAAATATACAGCTTCGATCTGCTTAGTTCAATGGTCCATGGCTACAAGGAGAAACCAATGACCATTAGAGGCTTGAGGGAGAGTTCCCACAACATCAATAAAAATAGTATTGAAGGGTTTACAGGGTGGAACCACTGGATAATGAGGTCAGCGATTAGGTACGGCTTGACTTTTACATACCAGGCAGAACTTTAATACATCCTGGATTGAAACAAGCATCCCTTACTAATAACATTGAGTCTTAAGTCACTGGTAGATTTTCCAAATTCCCCCGTTGCCAACTTGCCAATATCCCTCCAATATGATGTCATTTTGAGCTTAAGGTCATACATAGAGCACCCACTTTTTGGACACAAGTTTGTACAATTGGCTATTCTTGACTTAAAGTTTTGTCAATTTATTTGCTAAATCCTTTTGGAGGGTCAGGAATTTATACTTCCATAAATGAGATTTTTTTAAGAGGTCATAGAGGCGATCCTCTTCAGGGTCAGTTTAAGTTAGTATGGGAAGCTGGGATAGGCAATCTTTAATTTGGTGTATGGGCCCTGGTTGATGGATAATAGAAAAGTCGTAGTTTTGAAGATAACGCCCATTGGGATAATCTCCCATTGGTGTGCTTCATTTGTTGTAGCCATTGCAAAGAAGCACGTTCAGTAATTACAATGAAATATTTCCCGTATAAGTAAGGTCAGAAATTAGTAAATTTCAGTAGGACCTCATAGCATTCAGGTTCTGTAACACTATAGTTGCGCTCAGCTTTGGATAAGGTCTTACTATAATAGGCGATAGGATGGTTTACTTATTTTTCATCATATTGAATTAGTATAGCTCCTATGGCTATATTGTAGCATTTGTAAAGAGAAGAAAGGGTTTATCAGAATTTGGATGAAAAGTACTGAGAAGTGGGAGAGAAAGACATGTAGCAAGTCAAAGGCATGCTGTTGCTCTTCTTTCCACTGAAAGGTATCTCTTTCTTTAGTAAATTCACTAGAGACTTGGAGGTGTCCGCAAAGTGGGATTAAACTGGCAATAATATCCCACTATCCCTAAGAAAACTTGTATGCCTCATAGGTATTTAGGGGGTCATCTTAGAAATGACCAAGACCTTTTTTTCCATCATGGATATTCCAGCTTTATTTACATTGCGGCCCAAAAAATCCATCTCACTCTGAAAGAAAGAGCAATTTGACGGCTTTATTTTAATGGATATTGCCAAAACTGCTAAAGGCGTTGCCTAAGGTGATCTAGGTGTTTGGTAAAGGTTTCAAAAAACAGTAATATCATCAAGGTAAACTAGCACACAAGAGCGTTTTAAACCGCCTAAGAGTCCGTCCATGGACGTTGGAAGGTAGCAGGGGCGTCACATAACCCCTACGGCATTATAGTGGGCTCAAATAATCCTTCACTTGAGATGTGAGGCATTTTTCACGATCCTCTGGTAATAAATTGACTTGCCATTATCCTCTGGCAAGATCCATATCAAAAAATATGAGATCCCGTCATCAAGCATAAGGAATCATCTATATGTGGCATAGGATAGCTATCTTTTCGTGTGATATAATTGAGGCAGCAATAATCCATGACAACAAGGTGGCCACTATCCTTCTTCCAAATTCATAGGAGTGGGGAAGCCCATGGGCTTTTAGAAGGCACTATTATACTGGCCTTAAATAGTTGCACTAACTCTAAGGCCACTTGAGCTTCCTCTACTTTGGATTTTTGGTATGGCTGAAATTTAATTGGAGGGTGAGCCTTAGTCTCAATTTGATAAATAACCTTGGACATTTTTCTGAAGTCAATTGGTTCCAAGAAAAAAATATTACCATACTTCTTTTAAGAAAATCTTTGCATTCTGGAGTTTGTTAGGGGTGATATTTTCCTCCATACTATCGTTGACCAAAGCTAGAGTGGTAGGGGATCAAATCCTAAATTTGTAACGAGCCAAAACAGCTCACATTGGCGATATTCTCAATAGGACATAGTTTTACATAAGCATTTTTTCATTCCAAGGGACTTGGAGGAATGATTTGTTAAATTCCTTAATAAGATGGGGATATATTTCACATAGGCGAAATCTACAATCCCTAGGCAGTTCAATGTTTTTTGATTGAAGGGTTTGGGTGTCCGCTTAGCTTAAACTTCTGATTAGGAGGGGTGAGAGTCTAGATCCCCGAATCCACAATATCTTGAGAGATAGAGGGTATTGTGATAGGATGAGGGTCATACAGAGGGATCCCATCTTTGGCATCCACCGCCTCCGGGGGTAACTTAGTTTTCTCCCCTGAGACTTGGTATTTAACTTTGCAAATGAAGAATGGGTATTTGAGTAGTTATGTCCATTTTTTCAGGTCTTTTTTTACTTTTGACAAAGAGCTCAAATATCAACAGGCTCTAATACCCTAATAGGGATATGTATTTTTTTGTGGTTGATGTTGCAATTAAACTCCCGCATCAGTTGGACCCCAATAAGCAACTCTTAAGTATCATTTTCTAATGCAATGGTAGGGGGAGTAATTAAAACTTTCACAAATTGAAGGGGTAAAGCAGAATAGTTTCCTGTTGCCTTAAATGACTGATTCCTGGCCATCCCATATTCATATTTGTGAAACAAGTCTGGAGCCATTTTTATCTTATGGATAAGTTGGGAGGAAATAACGTTAACTGGTAAATAAGTGTTGATTATTGCCAGGACTTTAGCCTTATGTACGACAGCCTCTACTCAAGCCACTGAAGATCCAAACTGGGAATTAACAGCTAATAAATTTTCATTAGTGATTTGTAACGAAGCAAGCGGAGGATTCTGCTATGACCAAGCTCAGGCCTGTTCAATGCATAATAAGTTCTATCTGCAAGTGCTTAGCTTTCCTTAGAAGAGCTGACCGCCAAAATTTTTTTGGGTAACTGACCAACACAAAAGTAAGAAAGCTGGAAAATTTTATTTCCTTGAATTGAAAGAGGTATGCCAATTTCTGCAGGCGCAGCTAACACAAAACATCCTTAAGTGCTTGGAATAGAGCTAGAGCTAGAATAAGGGTCTTGAGGTTCATGATTTCCATCAGCATAGGGAGCCTCTTGCCCTATAATGACTGATTTTTCGCTGACTTATATTGAAGGATGTGACAAAAGTCTACAGGGTTTTTAGTTGTATTGCAATGGGTGTAGTATAATTTAGGTGTAGGTGACTTGAGGGTGTAGCTGCTAGCACTTGAGGCCAAGGCTTGTTATTATTATTAAAACGAGTGGGCCCAGTAGGTTTGAGTAGGTTGCTGGAAACTCCAAAATAGCTTTTTTGATATGGAGGAGAGACGTCCAATTAGAATTCACTGCTTTAAGATAAAGTAGAATGTTAGCCATATTTTTAAACGCCAAAAACGAAGCAGTGATAACGTCATCTAAAGTAAGACGTTTTTCTGAGAATAACGTTTGAGCAATTTAGACTTTTCTTTCTCGTTGCAAACACTTTTGCAACCTATATAATTCAAGACTAAATCTAGTTTGATAATCTCACAGAAGAGATTAGTCTGCGCCCATGTCAGGGAGCAGTTGGGCAAGCAAGGTAAGAGGAGCAGGCAGAAGGCCCGCGGCCTCCAACATTCGAAAACGCCCTGGAGAATCCAGCAGAATAGACAAAAATCTCAAAAAACTGGCAGTCACAATTTCCCCAGAGATACTCACGTGGCAAGCATGATGCAACCAGTACATCAACACGCCACACTCCCAGCCACTTTTGTTGGTGGAATTCGGAGTCCATGTGTATCTGGAAATCCAAAAAACAGCCTTATGGGAAAAATTTTGTGAAGATGTACACAAAATTTTCCTGACTGCGGTGTACGTTGCACCTCACTCCATGTCACGCGGTTGGCTGGACCTAGGTTTTAAAAAGCAAAATAGCAGCAAATGAGGCTGCAGCGGTGCGCATAGTGGTCAACCTCCCCAAAGGGCAATGGGTCATTGAAACCAAATGCACCAGATGGACAAAATCAAACCAAATTTTCCTCACGTTTGACTTTTTGCCTACTATGGTAAAACGTGACATTTTGGAGCAACACCTGAAAGATGGTCTCGCCGTATATGGCGAAATACAATCTTTCAAAATGCAACGCTTCACGCTATTGCCACACCTGTGCACCGGCAAAGCCATCGCAGTTCTGACCCCAACTGAGGAGATCGCAAAGGACCTAACCCAGATCCCGCACTCCACTTTTATTGATATCACAGGGCATACCACCCACCCATTCTGGGTAGCCATGGACAGCACGCCCCCCATTTGCACCCACTGTGATGTGTTCGGCCATAAGGCGCATGCATGCCCCATCAAGGAGGGCGTCACATTCCAAGAGCACCCCTCGGCGGCCATGGCCAGCGGAGAAGCGCACTATGAACCAACTGCAAGCACCAAGGAGGCTTTCCCGTGGGGAGCACAAGGCTGCTACCTATTGGTAAAGCCCATCTCCCCACAGGAGCGGAAGAAGGCCAGGAAGGCCCATAGGGCCGCGGCCAAGGAAGCGGCCAAGGCCACCACCACCATCCACACTCACAATGCCAGGAGGACATGGAGACCTTCGCAGCAGAAGTGACTCAGGAATCCATCATCCAATCATATTGGGAAGCCCATGCCGAATGGGCCACTCAATCTGAGGATCTGATGGGAGATTCAATCTCACCCAATCGCTGCACCCAAGCTCCAGTCAAAACTGACTTGGGACCTATCCCAACTGAAAATTTTTTTTGACCCGCTCAATGGTGCATCAAACTCATCCGCACCACAAAAAATTTGTCCGACGTCGGGAAAACAAAAAGTGAAGGCCAAAGCCAATGTGACTCTTTCCGCAAAAATTAACAAAAACCCCAATAGCATTGCTGCTAACACCCACACTGCTGTGAAAGCCCATGGGGACCTTGAAGAGGCTGTGGGCCCAGGGGCCCACCCCCTCACACCTAAGGTGCGATGGGGGAAACCTTCACTCTAGGGATGCTGAATATCGCCAGACTCAAGGCCTCCCCATCCCAGGCTAGGAAACTGAGTTTTTACAACACAATTTACCCGTGGATATCCTGGCCATCCAGGAGTCCCACTGTCCATGAGGTTCTGAGGAAGCTTGGAAAACAATGCACCTCCCATCCCTATCCTTTTGGTCAAAGCACTGTGGGGTGCTAATTTGGAAAAATAATTTTTTCAAATTCACATCCTCAGAAACATTCCTAAATGGCCGTTTGCTCATTGTCACCTTCTCGTGGGCTGACGTTGCGCACGCAATTGTCAACATCTATGCCCCAAATGGTGCACACAAGCGTCAGGAATTTTTCTCATCAGTCAAATCCCTCCCGCTACCCCCTGATTCTTTCCTAGTTGGTGACATGAACTGTTGGCTAACCTCACCAATGGACCGGTGGCCTCCCTCACCCCACGCCCCACAGGGTCACGTAGAACTACGCGTTCTAAAAGCCACCCTTGGGTTAATGGATGTGCTGCCGTGACATGCCCCACTGCTCAAAAAAATGATGCGTCCCCACATCCACGATGGCCAATTAAGGTCCATGACCCGCATCGACCTTATTCTAACACCGGCGAAATTCCAACCCCACATCTCCCACTTTAAAACAACGAAAATGGAATTCTTTGACCACCGACTGGTCTCAAAAACCTACCACTTACCCATCACAGTTGCAAAGGCCCCACATTGGTGCAAAATCTGCCCCCCTGAGCTCGCGTCACTAGGATTTTCCATGTGGGTGGAAGAGGCAACTTTGGCAAAATTGTTTATTGCACCGTTCTGTGTGGACCCCATTTCCACATGGGCAACTTTCAAAGAGGACACCATCCACCACGATCGCCATCTCTCCTCCAGACGCTCGCGAGCCACATCAGTGGTTATCTCGCGCACTCTGGCGGAGTTTGGCTCAAGTGAGTCCAACATTCCAGCCACAGGATACAGCCCTGCATGGGGCTGGAAGTGGGCGGAGGCAGCTGCCCACCTCAACGCACTTGAAAGGCAACACAAACATCAGGTTTGTGTCCAATACAGGGCCACACGCATCACTAAAGGTGACAAGTGCACCGCATACTTCTTTAAAAAAATTTTCACACCACGCCAGAGCGTGGCCTGCACACAGGAGCGAAGATCGGATAATTCCATTGTGGACACACTGGCTGAAGTGGCAAAAGGAAATGCAAAAATATTACTCCAAGTTATACTGAGCTGAACCAATTCAGCCGGCTGAAATGACAGAATTTCTTGACTGAGCTCATATCCGCACCATTTTCTGATACCCAGAAATAATGAGTTTAATTACTCTGAACAAATTATGGACAGCCATTTGCGGTGCACCAAACTGAAAATGCCCAGGCCCAGATGGCATTCCATATGAGTTCTACAAAAAATATTTCAAATATATATCCCCATTGCTGCTCGCCTCACTTAACCAAAGCCTGTTGGAAACGCGCCTCCTACCAGGAGGACATGAGGCCTTTACTGTCACACTCTTCAAGAAAGGGGATAATCTTGACTTAGCCAACTGGCGCCCCATTTCTCTAACAAACACAGACACCAAAATTTTAACAAAAGATATGCTAACAGTTTAAGGACTGTAGCATCTGCCACCATCTCCCAAGAACAATTTGGTTTCATCCCCAGAAGGTCGATTTGGAATAACTTGCACTCCGTGGCTAATGCATGTCAGTCCACAGCCTCTGGGGCACTGGTATTCTTAGACCAACAAAAGGCCTACGATAGAGTAAACTGGGAATACCTAAGGGCCTGCCTCCATCAATTCCGCCTACCCCCCGCTTCATTAACTGGGTGATGCTGCTCACGGAATCTGCAACAATGGCAGTGCGTGGCCCTGACTTCTTAACGGAAGTAGTCCGCCCTCAAAGGGGCTTGCAACAAGGGGACCCCATCAGCCCACTCTTATACAACTTCAGTCATGACCCACTACTGCGAAATGTGAATGCCTAACTCACTGGGGTCCATGTGCCAAGCCAAACCCCAGTCAAGATGATGGCATTTGCAGATGATTGCGTGGTGCGGGTGTCTAATAACAAAGATGCATGCGCGCTTGAAGCCCTCATCCAGGAATATTACCAGGTAAGCAACGTGGCACTGAACGCCTCCAAAACCGAAATCATCCTCCTTGGTCAGTTTCAGAACTGCTGGGCCCCAGCAATTAGTTCCCAACCCAGCCCATCTGCTCGCCCACGTCCACGCCTTACTAACTCAACACACACCGCTCCACTGGTGCTCCCCTTCATGCCACGTCCTACCATAGGACCGGTGCGCCATCTGGGCGTGTGGATGGAGGCAGGCGGATATGCGTCAGCAGTAATGGAGTGCTATATACTGAACAACGTGACGAAGCAAATCGCCTCTCTCAGAGCCCACCCTACTACCCTCACTGGCAGGGTTGTTCTTGCCAACTCTATGCTCCTATCCAAAGTCTGGTTCGGAGCCCACGCCATCCCCTTCTCCCCAAGCTTCTTCAAATCCCTGTATGCTTTGCTGCAAGGATGGCTTTGGTCAGGCCGCCCTCCACAAGTACGGCTAGAGGTCATGTTTGGCCCTCATCATCAAGGTGGCATGGGCCTGCTTGACTTCAAAGCCCATGCTGCCAAGATCCTGGGCACCTGGATCGCGGCCGTCACCACTCCTACACTCCCATCCCAACACTGGTCCTGCGCGGCCTGCTCCAACTTCTCCTGAGCCTTGGGCCTCAACAATCCATCAAACCCCCACTCCCTGATGCAATACCTCGCATTACACACATTGGCCACAGGTCCTCACGGGACTAAAACCCTCTACAAACGAATCCTACTCTCCATGTGAATCGCAGAGTGGAGAATTCGTATTAGCGGACATACAACCTGAAGAGGCCGCCCCTCTCCTCAGTTCACACAAGAGGTACAGGGGCTACCCATCCATGATGGCGTGATCCCCATTCGACCCCATGTTTTATCCAGGGTGGACTACCTGGACATGATGGACATCCCTTATTCCACTAAAACCCAAAAGACTATCTGGAAATACGCACACCATCCTCTGTTGCAGCCTCAAGTCCGCTACCATGTGTGGCGCTGCCTGAGGCGGGTGTATCATACAGCTGAGCACTCTAACGCTTTACACTCATCCTGTGTCGTGTGTGGCCAGTATGGAACGCTGTTCCACCGCCTGGAGAAGTTCCCCACCTCTAAAGTGATATGGCGCGAAGTTCATGTCTGCTGGGCCAGGATCAAACGCATCCCTTCAGTCTGTCAAGAGATATGTTTGCTTCATCAATGGCCTCCCCCCTTCCACCCTCCCTCCGTGCTCTGGTGGTTGCAATCGCCATGTGGACTATCCACACGATTTGTCTTGGATGCCATAGCTGGCTCCATCCCCACCCTCCCAGAAGCTGTCCACAGATTCCGGTCTCATTTGGTGGACCACTTTTAAGCGTGGATGTTTGGATACCTCCCACCACATCGCCGACAGCTGGTCTCTTCCTTGTTCCCAGTCTGGTTCATCAAATCAGACCCCTTCCTCCACAAGTGCTCAATTGTGGCTATGGCCCCTTAACACGTTTCCTCCCCCTCCCCCATAAGTGGCGTTCCCGCTAGCAACAAGAGATAGCATCTCTTCTCTGGGGTGCCTCCCCTGGTGCTAAGTTTGTCTTTCCTGAGTCATATCAGAAGTGTCCGTCCCATGGTCAGCCTTCCCCGCAATAAATTTAAATAAAAATAAAAGAATAACGTTTGAGCTTTAAGGTAAAAATGGTGAGCAAAATCACTGGAAGTTTATTTTTGATTAAGGCTTATACCCATAAAAATTTGCTTTTAGTTGGATAAAGTTAGGTCGCTCCCAAATTCCCAAAGCAAGGCAGGCTTGGCTTCATTCCAAGCTGGCAATGCATTGATGAGGTACCATAATGTCTTGAGCTATAGACTAAGACAGTTAGTTAGATGTTTAAGACTTTGGGTATTAGTGGCTTCCTACATAGCACTTTCATAACAAAATAAGAAAAAGAAGATGCTCCCTAAGCCTGAGAAGTAGTTCTCTTTGAACGACGGTTTTAATGTGCCACTGAGTGGTTAACAGCAGAATAATGTGAACTAACAATGGGAAACGTTTTTATCTAAAGAGGAACTGATATTTCTGGACGTTTTGTAAGGGTGGAGGGCGTCCACTTTATTTTGTAAGGTGTTAATATCTTCAATTATTGAGTCTACCTAATCATGAGCGGCATAAAGGGCCAATTTGGTGGCAATGAGGGGTTAAATGCAAATTGTGCTTTAGTGCTTTGTAGTCACCTCTCAAAGTTCAAGTTGGTTCTGCTCAACTTTGAGAAATCGTTGTTCCATCCCGTGCTCAAAGCAGGTAAAATTTCCAAAAGTTTAAGGCTTTCCTGATCTAAAAAGAGGTCTGACGCTGAATTGTTATGGTTAATTTTTTGTTTACTTATATATTCACTGGGAACTCAGGGTGGACTGGCAGGGAGCATCAGTTTTGTCAGTATTAAGGGTTTAGACCTCTTATTCTTTTTAATTTATAGGCCAGGGGACACAAAGCTTTTGGGTGTTGTAATTACCTTTATGCTTTTCTTGGTCGAAAAGTCTTTACTCTTGGTACTATATCAGGAGTAGTAAATCCTAAATATGTTTCTTCCCTAAGTTAATAGAGATTTGCCGATTTGAATCAAATTGGCAAGGAAGAGAGTAATCTTTATCTGCTTAGAAAAGAAATTATAAGGGAGATAAGGGAGGTTACCTAGTCCATTTCAAGGAGGTCCAAGCTAAGATATCTAATTGTTACAAATCAGGGATTCTGTAGCAGGCTTATTAACTCAGTAAAATAGGATCTGCTCGCCGCATAGCTCAGGTTTGAGCCCTGATATCAGGGGGTTTTGGGTGAGTAATATGTGAATGCATTAGTTGAGGATAGTCCCCAATGTCAAGATGGCTGGAAATTTTTGGGGGATTATCCCCAATAAAGTTTCAGCTAATTTGACGGCTCAGGTTTGATTCTCATCATCTACCTCATTATGATCTTCAATTTAGTTCGGAATCCCAACAGAGAGGATGACATAGCTACCACTGAGGGTATGGTTGCATGGATGGGTTTTGCCATAATAAAATATTACAATGAGTTTTTTGCCTATAAAAAAAACAAAAGAGGATCCCATATGGAATTGCTGGATGATGTTGTGTCCAAGGCTGCTCAAAAAGGCTGACACTCCAATGCTCTTAGGAATCCTAACTGAAGGAACCAATGCTATGAAGGCTTCTATGAGTGAAGACAGATCAGAGACGCCAAGGTAGAAGGATGAAGAGATGAAAGAGTCGGAAAGCTCTAGATTTATGTGCTAGTACTGCAACAGATACTAGATTCAATAAGGGATTATGATTCCACATTTTTTTACAGAGCGTAGCACACCTCTAACCCAGCCGCGATTCTCTCCCTCTAAAGCTTCTAAGAGAGCCACTTTTCTTTTTAAATCATTAGGAGAAGTGATTTGAGAACCCACAGATCTAAAGCGTAAATTAAGTTTCTCCATGTCATCAAGCACATGTTCTGCAACTTCTTGTGAGGGAACTGGTGGTACCCCACTACCACCACACCTACTGAAAGAGACGACAGATTTCCTTGTGCTGTAAGGTCATTGCCCCGTGATAATATAATCTGGTTGAATGCCCTACTTAATAAACAAGTTACCAATAAGAGAAGACCAGGTCACAGAGGGAAAGTAGGGTCATTGTTATCTAATAATCAACTGTCTTGCATGATCCTAGGAGGAGGGCGGAAAGTGCTGAGGTTATTGGTAGGTTCATTATGTCATGGATTCTTCTTATTTAAGTAAGACTAGTCTTTTATTATGGGTTGTGACAACCACGTGAAATCCCAGGATACCAGTGGCTTAGCAACCAATTTAATTATGAGGAGGGACGCCCTGTAGTTCTTGTGGTGTAGATGTTGTTTTCAGAGGTATAGCAGAGATATGCTGAGGGTTATTTGCACAGGGTCAAGCTCACTGAGCATAGGACTGACGATATAAAGATTGTTGTCCTCAAAACAACGCAATAAACTTACAATAAATATGGAGCAATAGCCCTGATGAAACTTCTCTAAATTAATCTAATACTGATAACGGATCCTTCCCGGTCTTCTCACTATCTTCTACTAACAACCCTCCTCTTTCATCTACTCTTCTTGCTTATATCTCTGCAACTTTGGTTGATACCAGCCATTTTGTTTAGACTATTTGATCCTCTGTATTCTCATTGGTTCCAGAAGGGTTCATCATTTAAAAAAATTCTCAATCGCCTTAATTCTAGGCGATTCACTCAACATCCATCATACATTGACATCTCATTATTAGTTAATCATCAACATTACCTTATTGCCTGATTTGGAGGCAAAACAATATTATCCTTTCATCCAATATCGCCTCATCCTAAGGCGCTCAAATAATTGTATTTAATAATCAGGCTCAGTGGATTCTACCCATTCTGCCATAATGACATAGGGTTTATTGTCCAGTCATATTGTAATTTCAACATTACCCCCTTGACTGGACAATAAGGCTCCTATTGTTTTTATGAATGGATGAACTTTGAGTGCACTTGGTTAATGGTCCCTCCGCTTGTGAGGTCCTTAATAGTATAAGCGTCAGCATCTTTTTTCAATATCTTAAACATCTTATTTCAGATACTGGCCAACTTGTAATTCTGCCCAAACCCGTGTAGGTCATGGAATAGAACCATGTCCCCATCTTTGAACTGAGCTAAAAGGTATCCTGTACCTGATCAGCAGCATAATTCTTAATCTTCTTGGCTAAGCTGAAGGAATATGCTTCAGTTAGCAACTTTATTAGCATGTTGGATAGGGTTGTCAAGTAAAGTTGGGGATCCAACTCGCCAGTATCTTCTACACAAGAATATAGCAGCATTGGAATAGCAGGGTGTCGTCCATACAGTAATTGAAAGGGGCTCTTCCCCATGGTGGAATGATAGCTAATATAATAGGTGAAGACAGCGGTGGAAAGAAGAGAACCCAATTTGAGGGTTGTTCCGCTACTAATTTTTGGAGTATGTTCACTAATGTAGCATAAAAGCTTGACCATTCCATTTGACTCAGGGTGATACATTGTTGTTAGAACCCCACGGATGGCCATTAGCTCATTTAGCTTTGGGAGGATGTGGGATGTGAAGTTAGTTCCATTATCAGTAAGGAGGAACTGAGGGCAGCCATGGCGTTGAATAAATTCCATTATGATTTTGGCCACTGTGAACGCCCCCAAGTCCTGTATCACCTGCACCTCAACCCATCTGGTAAAGTGGTCAATCACTACCAGAATGTATTTGGACAGTTAGCTCCTTTGGCAAAGTGCCAGCGACATCAAGATAAACCATATGTCAATAAAAATGTCGTTTCACTAACCAGTATGAAGTTTACTGGCAGAACAGATTTTACACTTAACACTGATGGCAGTAGGATATTGTTTCCAGCACGTCAAAGTTCATGCTTTCCAATAATAGTGAGGGATCAAAAATTTCAACGTCTTGCACATGCCACCATGTCTAACTGCCCAATGTGCGCTCATGATAATGTTAGGCCGTGCCAAGGGTCACGGGAAGTTCACTTTCAAATTGCTAATCTGCTTGTATAACTCACCATTCCGCTGGAAGGTATTGGCTTGCATTTCATTTAACAACTTTAAGACTTTCAACAGCTTATCATTGTAGTTTCCGCTGAGCATCTTGTCATACATTATGTTGCTCAGATCTTCCATAACTGCAATTGTTGGTAGTCTCACCAAGCAACCAACATTCTGGTGTTTTGTCCCAGTCAGTGAAGGATCTCAAAGTCAAAAGCCTTCAGTTTGAGGGCTCACCAGGCTAGACGCCCTTCAGGCTCCTTGAGGTTCTGCAGCCAGTGTAATAAAGAATGATTCGTAATGAAATTAAATTTCACCACATGCAAATATACTCTAAATTGCTTATATGCGTAAATCACCGCTAAGCACTCTCACTCAGCTATAATATAGTTACATTCATGGAAAATCAGGCTCTGATTGCAGTACCCAAAGGGGTGCTCCTCCCCCTCATCTTCCTTTTGTGCTAAGACAACCCCCACAGCGGAAAGGGATGGTTTCAACTGAACAATGAATTCTTTATCAAATTGGGATAGCGTAACACCAGCGCACTTATCAACGCCATCTGAAGTGTATCAAAGGAGCATTGTCACCATTCCGTCCATTCAAATGCATCATCCTTTTTTAATAACTCAAACAGTGGCCATATAACATAACTAAAGTTAGGGATGAAGTGCTGGTAGTAACCGATCATCCCAAAAAAACCTGAATGTCATACCTAATGATGGGCGTAGTCTTCTTTTGGATAGCCTCCATCTTGGCAGGTTGAGGTTTCAGCCATGTAATGTCTACTAAAAATAAAGTAACTCCAGCTTGTCTTTTAAAAAGTGGCATTTCCAGGGCTTGATCTTGATGTTGGCCTCAGTCAACTGGCGGAACACCTTCTCCAAATGGGTAAGGCGCTCAGAAAATATGCAGGAGAATACATTGATGTCATCAAGGTACATGAGGATGCATGACAGCTTCAGGCCGCTGTGAATGTTATCCATGGTCCATTGGAACGTAGCTGGGGTATTAAACAGCCTTTGTGGCATATGGGTCATTTGGAAAAGCCCATTGGATGTGATAATGGCGCATTTCTCCTGTTCCACTGCAGGCAACTTGATTTGCCAGTAGCCCAATATAAAATTTGTTGCTGAGAAGTAAAGGCTCCGCCTAACCAATACAGCTCATAATTGATCTGTGACAAGGATATGAGTCTTTATTGGTGATGCTGTCAAGCTTCTGGTAGTCAATCACTACTTAGTTGGTGCCATTCTTCTTTTTTACAATAAGAATGGGCGAAGCCCATGAGCTCTTTGATGGTTCAAGCATCCCTTGTTTGAGAAGCTGTTTGATCTCCTCAGTACTACTTCCTCAGCTGCCCTCAATCGGCGGATCAATTATTAAAGATGGGGGGATGACCTCAGTGTCCAATTGATGGACCACCCCCAGAGCGCACCCTAAGTAGTGGTCATTGACAGCAAAAAGCTCCTTATATTTTTCAAATAAAGATATCGCCCAATCCTTCTGTTCTTATATTAAACTGACTAAGTTTTTATGCAGAACCATTGTCATCATGCTTAGATGCAAATTTACTGGTAAACCAATTTCATCCAGTGACCCAAACTCATGAACCTGAAGAACCTCCTAGTGGGGGTCAAGTGTAAATATACCACTATTTGATGCCGGCGGATTTGCATTGGTTCATTCTGTAGATTTGCTAACAAAACCTTGATCTCATAATGGCCTGGAAGTATATGCCTGGAGCCACGTGGGGCTCAAGCCGCGGTTGCTGAAAAGGACAAATAACTTCCCTATAGAGTCCGTCTGGCACTTCTACCACCAATTCAGTCTTCATTATTACTTGGTGATCATAGGGTATGTACATCGGCCCAGCTGCTCTTATAATTAGCCTTGATATTTGTATATCTGTTAAAGAAGGGCCCAAGTATTGACCTTTAGTCAATGGTAGTGAACTGGAATCACTCTGTCACTGTATGCCAGGTTGATATGACTCATGTGCACCAGATCCTTTTGCACTCTGCTAGAGGTGAAGTAAATATGGATCCGCTGCCCCAGAATTTTATTGGTCTCGCTGTCATATCAACAATAGCCAATTTGTCTCATAAAAGCGGTTCCAATTAGCAGGGCATAGTTATTGTTTATCAATACTATCGCCATGGCTACAATGACAATTGACCAAAACTTCAAGGGGAGCATGTTGTTTGCTTCCTTAGAGACCATGATTTCTGCTCCCACAGTCTTATACACCATACGATGTTCCACGTCAGGCTTTAATGTCAACTTAGCCACCAACTTTGTGGACATTATGTTGACTGGAGCGCCCATATCAATGTAAGCGCAGACTTAATTTTGCTACAAATATGTCACGGTATGTACACTCAGAGTAAGATGAATTCTGATTCTTAAATAATAGACATTTATCGGATCTCTTCTCCCCAAAAGCTCATAATTTCCTCCCCAACTTTAGGGTACTCTTTGGCAATAGCGTCCACAGAGAGTCCAGCGTTCACCCCTTTTAAGAGAGACGCATTAGATGATGGATACGGCTCCTCTGTAAAAATTTGGTCAAACATTTGACAGGCTGAAGGCTTCAATGGCTCCTGGGGTCCATCTTCCGCTGTGTCCTTGGTTGGCGCTCATGTCAATACATAACCCCTCAAACCAGCTGCTGATATAGAAATGCGTCGTCATACTGAGATAATTCCGCTGCATGTATGTGGATAAGTTCAGGTGGGATTTTTTGAGGTTGTAATAGCAGAGATAGAGAGTTCTGTCTCTACTCTGCTTTGACTTTTCCCTGACAGTACTGATCCTGCTGTATATTGATGGACCTGACAGTTGAGGCTACCTCATGCCAAGTCTTGGCTGCCTGCATTTATTGCAATTGACACCATAGGGCCTGCATCCTTTATTGTTGTAAAATGGCTTATGCCAAGAGTTGGACAGGGGTCAATCAGTGTAAACAGGTCCAACTTGATAGGTGAACTTTTGATGGCAACTTGGTTGAGGGTGAGGCGCGTAGTGATAATAAGCCAGGGATTTAAAGATGGACTCTAAAAAGGGCGAGGTAACTTCTCCAAATAAGAAAGTATGGCAACGGATGTGGTAGGTTTCTGTTCTGTATTTGGTGGAGGAAAGTTAGAGGATAGATGGTGCAAAACTGTGAAAGATTTAAAGTAAGGGTACATACTCCACTAATATGGGGCCATGACATTGTAAAGCTCATAGTATGGAATTTACTGAGGAGTTTATTGCAATGCACACATCAGATTTGGATAAAGTCCCTTCCCCAATTAACACATGAGCTACTTCCATTAATTAATAAGCAAATGAAGTGAGGGTGTCATTGCACTGAAACCCTAAGGTCAAGGAGTCTGACTTCCGCTGTGACATCTTCACAGTACCCCAAACATCCGCAACTCCATATCCTTTACTTCCTTGTAAGTAACGGAACTTTTTGGAAGGTAGCAAGTAGCTTGGTCAGCACTTCCGACATCTAAGGTGGATATTTAAAAATTTACTTTTCACTGATCTAAGCTTTTTCCAGTTCAAACTCAAATTTTTTAAAAAACCCATGAATATTCTCATCAAGATCAAAAAGGAGGCAGATTATCACTAGAAACCTCCTGTAGAAGCTCATCCTGCCTTTTGTGCACAGCATCCATGGCAAATTTGAGTGCCACATAGAAATGATTGCATCATCTCATGAAGATACTCTGTTAAAGCAAGCTAGATGCGCTCTGGTTGATAACTGAATTTTTTTTTACTTTTTATAATTGATTGATGGGCCCCCTGTAGTGAGCACCACAGTTATATTATTTAGCAGTATAGTAGAGATACGCTGTGGGGTTTTTGCACAGGGTTAAACCCACTGAGCAATAGGACTGATGATATGAATATAGTCATCCTTAAAAACGGTGCAATAAACTTTTAATAAATGTGGAGCAATTTCCCCAATGACACTTCTTTATTTAATCTAATACTTTCAAAGGCTCCTTCCTTGTTCAAGCATTCTCTTCTACTAACAAACATCCTCTTTCAATTTACTCATCTCACTTATATCTCAGTGACTTCAAGTGACACTAACCATTTTTCTTAAACTATTTGTTTCGCCATATTCTCATTGGTTCCAGCAGGGTTCATCATTCATTAAATTCACAATCGCCTTAATTCTAGGCAATCCACTGAACATCTGTCATATGTCAACATCTCATAATTTGTCAATTTTCAACATTATTTTATTGCCTGATTTGGAGGTGTTCTAATATTACCTTTCCAACCAATATTGCTTCATCCTAAGATGCTCAAATAATCGTAACTCATAATCAGGCTTTGCAAATTCTACCCATTCTGCCATACAACTTAGGGCTTATTGTCCAGTCATATTGGAATCGTGACAGTAGTAAGATTAATTAACATGCCAAAGGCCTCATAACCACATGGCTGTAATGGGGCAACCGTGAGTCTTTCTGGGGCATCCCCAAAGGATAAGAGGAGAAGAATGGAACTTGATCAATCCTTCTAATTTTGCAGTTGCTGGCCTTTAGTTTTCATCCCAAGACTTTAGGTTCAGCTTTATGTATATAAGAGTACTTTGGTTCATTAAATGTTGTTGACCTGCAGAAATGTGGATTGGGCTCAAAAATTGAATTAACTTGTCTAAAAGAATTATGGGGTGGGCTTGAGAATCATTTCGCAGTTCTTGGTGTTTTTGCCTGCCTCACAGAGTCAGAAAAGTCGTTGGAATGAAGGATCAATTTATAAATGTAAATCAGGGTGGATTGTCCTGAGTAGAAATGTCCAATTATCTGGCGACTGGGAATGGCATCCAGGTTGCAAGAATGGGTGTTATAACCCACTAAAATGTATTGAAATTGGTGGATTAGGAGGCCTCATCTCATCCAGATTGCACCAAACCAGTGAAGGGTTGGTGAGGCGAACTAGGAAGATGATGATGGCAATTCTAATTGAGGGATTGCAAAACTTGTGGGTGAAAGATCACACCAAGCCAGTGATGTGTAAGCGAACTGGATCTAGCAGATTGGAGAGGCCTTACGATATGGAAGATTGTATAACCAGGTTAGGAGCATTACTTCTGATGACCTCAACTAGCATGTGGAGAGCTTCTGGATCAATGGATTTGAGTGCCCACTTAACAATAATTTGTCCAAGGACGCTAAATGCACATATTTAATTATATCAAAGTGAGAATACTTGTAGGAAGAAAGCCGGTGGAGTCTACAGATAGTTTTTTTGGTAACAGAGTTTTTGTAACTGAACAAAACAATGAACTGACAAATGAACCTAGGAATGGCGGTTCTTTTTTATACTTGGATGTGGAGGAAGGAATTGGGAAGATGGCTTGAACTGGCCAGCTGATGTGCTTGCAAAGAGCAGCCTAGGTTTGAGAGGTTGTCAAAAAGCTTCCATATGAGTTTGTGGAAGCTTTGAAAATGTAATTTCTGAATCAGCGGCAGAGCTACTCTTTTAAATCTAAACTTAAGTGAGCATGCTCAAATCACATGCTTGGTGTAATTGTTTTCCAGCAGGGTCCATTTTAGTTATAAGATTTAAATTCAAAATTTAACAGAAGTAAACTCTTGACTCATTAAAGCGCTGGATGACCCGGAATCTTGTACTTTGTGGATTAAAACTGTTTTTCTGACATGCTAACACTTCCCAGAGTTTTGAGGTCGAATTTCACAGTTTCAAAAGTGACTGGGATGACATGGTAGGGACCAGATGAGGGGGTCCTGCTAATGGCCTCTAGCCATAACCACCTCTTTACAGAGCCATTTGATCATATTTATAATTAAAGAGGCAGAAAAGGGGGTAGATTAGAGTGGATTTTGTGTGCTGTTGGAAAGGTGATATGATTGGATGATACACTAACCATACTGGCAGATTTGAGGGGGGATCAAGATGATTCTTCATATTGCTGAAAAGAGGTATATGAGTAATATTTGATTGAAATGTTGACCAATCGGTGATAAATAGGAAATATGCAGAGTTTCGATATAATTGGAAGTTTCTAGTAAAAGAAAAAATGAATAGAATACTACCATGCCGAGGATGCATCCAGCCTGGGGAATCGAGATATAAAGAGTTACATGGAGGATTGAGAAGAGGACTTCTTATATAATATGGGTTGTTTCAGAGAGGTCTGCAAATTAGTAAAATAATAAAGGTCAAATTATGGGGTGATAGCTCCATGTAAAAGTTTATTAAATTTTATTAGATTCAGCAATCTTCATATTGTCTGATTTGGTTGCTCAGTAGCTAATACCCTGTGCAAACTGACTTGGCAGAAGCAAGACTCTACGCCAAGAATTAACAGTGGTACTCACTACAGGGGGCCATTGGTCAACTGTAGTTCTTCAACGCTGAAATACAATGATGAGCCCTCATTTGTTATGTCACCATTCTATCAGATTCCATGCGTGTTATGCAGAAGAATAATGGGAGGCACCTAATAATGAACCATTATTATACACTGTGACTGAACTGGGTAATGATTATGTTGTTATCAATCTGCATTTAGAAAACTTCCCTAAGCTGATGGTCAATCAACTAGGATGCTCCATGAATGTGACCCCTCAACAGCTGCAGAATATTATGAAGTGGCTGTTACATGGATATTAATTATATGAAGATGAGGTTGGGGAGTATGACTTGAGTTTATTTTATAAACAATGAGACCAAGAGAGTCGCTACACCACTTGCATGTCCTATCTGGATGCAACTACAGCAGGGTTGGCTCACCACCTTGGTACCCACAAAATTGAGGAGTATCTCGTCGCTTATGTGCAACCATTTATTCACCAGCTATTGCGTGTGTTGGATCACCACAATATAGATATTGGAGATGATTTGGGTTTGCTCGAGCACAGCAAAATGATACTCACCTCCTGCTTGACTGCCTTAAGCATTCTTTTTTGGAGGTACAGGGGGCACTTGGGCAAATGGACCATCGTGTTGAGAACATCTGCCATCGATTGGACATGTTGGTACCCCATTTAAATCTTGAGTTATCTCAGGTAATTGACAAACTGTTGTTTTGGCATGGCCTATCAATGGAATGGATTTGGGACGTCACAACATTGGGAAACAATACCAAGCATTTTATGACGGATTTAACCAAATGGGCGGAAGCACTCAAAGCTGTGATAGCTCAGCTTAAGGAAAAAATAACACTGATGGAACAGCAAGTGATGGATCGTCAGTTTCATATTAGCTGAAGTAAACCAACTTTGTATCAAATGGAGTGGTTGTAAATGGCTGATAACACGCTTATCCTTTGGTCAACATCCCCCGAATATCTCCAGCTAATCTGTCAGGTTAAACAATTGGAAGCCATTAGCAAGGCTGAGCGCCGGTAAGTTTTCCCTCCTCTGACAGTGAGACATGAGAGTATGCTGACATGAAAGAATGACTAGATACCCTTCGATGGGCCAACAAGGAATTAGTACAGAAACAAGATGCCCTCCTTACCCAAATAAATGATGCTAATCAACAAGCGGATAACCCTAACTGGTGGCACGCCCACATGCTGAATACAATCGAAGATGTCCTCTCATGACTACAAGAAGTGGACTAGAAATTTCTTGAGGAGCGGGAATATTGTCAGGAGTTGCAATATCAATATGTGACACAGCAATGGGAATTCCAGGATGGACGGGGTAGATGCTATTTGGTAGATTGGAGCAGTTGATCAACAAGCATTTTGTGGAGTATGCCGGAGCTGGGGGAATGGTGCAGTTAGTGGCGATTTGGGGGAAGAATGCTATGGATCCACTAACAAATATCCCTCAGGCGCTGAAACATATTCCCCACACGACTCTACTTCCTTCAAGTTCATTATGACAGACTTGAGCCCAACCAGCCGTCTGTATTATAATCCACAAAGGGGTGGTTCCCTTAGTCACTCTGGAACTAATTCGCCTGATCTTTGCGGCAGGAGCCTGGAGCAAGGCGAAGCAGTGAAAGTTGAAAAATTACCTCCTTTCAGTCGTGATAGTAATCTACATGGTTAATTCAAGCAATTTGAATTTGCCGTGGAAGTGGCTTCTGATTGGCGGAAAGTGAAACTGTTACTGTCTGCTCTAGATGTGGAAAGCGCCGATCAAGTTACCTGCTACCTTATAAACAGCTCAGCATCCTACAAATAAGTTAAAGCGATTATTCTCCAGCTGTTTGGGGGTGTGATCAAGATGGCCCAATGGAAAGCCATCTCATGACTATACAATTTCACTAAAAAGAGACCATGTTAGATTTTGCTGAACATCTCTTTGTGGAAGCACATGTACTACTCGGAGCTAACATTTTATCTGCTGAGGATGTTGGTAAAGTGATGATAGCAGCCATCAAACCATATCAGGAGCTATATAACGTTATGTCTCATGTTTTGGATGGAGATGCTGGACTTATTCAAATCTTGAATACCTTACATCAACTCTCTGCCACTATCAGCATCCACAATATAGCCCAAAACCTTTTGCTATCCCCACACTAAACTCTTAAGAGTATGGGCCGCAGCGACCAAGCTATCAACCTCTGGAACATATTCATCCATCATACAGATCCGCAAACCCTTTTTGGCCTAGATATGATCTGCTGGTTCATTTACAACCTTGGAAGCATACCATTAATTTTTGCACTGGTCCTTCCACTGTAAGCTATATATGAACTTTTTATGAATACTTGCTTCCAGTGCGGACAAAGAGGGCATTATATGGCCAACTGCCCTAGCAAAGTAAGAGTGTATGTGATGCCAACTGAGGAAACTGAGCAGGGAAAAGATCGAGCGGAGTAGAGATGGGACGCTCTACCTCCGCTATGTTCAATCCACTTGTCCCTAATGATTCATAAGCATCTAATTGGGTAGGATTTGGAACTCAATTGGATAAATTGCTGTACCAACAGCTTCCATTGGGTACCCCTGTTTACATTTCTAAGAGTAAAGAATCACCCTCGTGCCCCAAGTTCTGCCAGGATGCACAGAAGCCATATGCGTGGCAGATCATGGAACAGATCAGCACAAGTAACATGGATCCCTTGACGGTCACTGTCTCTTTAGTAGGGGATAACATAGCCATTTTGTTGGAGAAAATCTTCAATGAGTATCCTCAGTTTGGGAGGGCCTTTCCTACTTTTTAAGTAACACAAAGCCTTTGGACGTATACATAATAAACATCTATGGTTCCTCTTACTCGGAATCTAAATACTGTGACATTTTCATTTAAAACACAAAAAATTGCAGTAATATTGACATGGGAGCCCCCATAAACTTAGTCTCTACCTGGTTGGTGGTTAATCTTCTGCTAAAACCAGATGTGGAACATATAGTAGTATACAGAACTTTAGGGACACATATAACTGTGTCTGAAGGAGCATATAGTGCATTGCCCTTATGATTTGGGTCAGTTTGGGCTTCCACTCCAGCAGTGGTTCTGCCAAATAACAACTATGACATGTTAGTCGGCGCAGCATTTATGAGGAAATTGAGTGTTGTGATAAACATGGCGGAGGGAACTCTTAATATTTTAGGACAACAGATTTCTGTTTATTTTACCTCTTGTGGAGTCCCAATGGATCCGTTCTGCTCTAGTCAAATCAATCTAGAATACAGTGATGGAGTGATTCCTGTTTGTTATCAAAGACAGAAGTGGTGGACCAGGGTCTTCCCAACCAGATTTATGAATACAAAGGGATTCCACTTCAGGCTTAAGCAAATTGAGTCTACCATCTGGACATCATCACATAGTAGGGACTGGGCTTGAATGTAACATCCCAAAAGGGCTTTATGGAGAAATCATGGCTCCCACCAGAACTCTCAGCTTAAACCACATGTGGCTCCAGGGCTACTGCTACCTGGGAATGGGGAGATGAATGCTGCTAGCAAACTTACAGAAGTAGACAATAACTATCCAGTGGCACCAAGTGGTGGCTTACCTAAACTTTGTTACTATAGAGGAAGTTTGCCATATTTATGCTTTTGGCTCCTGGGAGGATCTCATACTACTGACAAGCTCTATGTTTGGAATATTGACCTTGGTTCAACGGGAAGCGCTTACTGGATTATCAGCGAAACAGCAAGAACAGTCTATAGCATTATTTGAAAAGTATCGAGATATTTTCACACATGACAATCATGATTTGGGGTGCGCTCAAGGGGTGGTACAACGGATAGATACAGGGGAACACCCTCCCATTTGATTGCAACCTATTGAATGTTCCAAAGCAGCGGAGGAGGTTGTCTCTGACGAGGTGGATAAACTCATCGTGCAAGGGATTCTAGAGCCATTGAACAGTCCGTGGGCATCACTGGTGCTCATTGTAAAGAAAAAGATGGCTCAAATTAGGTGGTTATTAACTATCATAAACTCAATAACATAACGAGGAAGGATTTTTATCCTCTTCTATGGATTGATGATGCGTTGGACTGATTGGGAGGGGCAAACTATTTTTCCACAATGAATCTGATCTCAGGTTACTGGCACATTTAATTGCCATCAATGGAACAGGAGAAATGCATGATCATCACATTGTGAGGGTTATTCCAGCTGACTCGCATGCCACAAGGGTTGTGTAACGCCCCAGCTACGTTCCAGCGTGCCATGGATACGATTCTAGGTGATTTAAAGATGTCCTGCATCTTAGTTTACCTCGATGATATCAATGTGTTCTCATGGATGTTTACTGAGCACCTTAGCCATTTGGAACAAGTTTTCAGTGCCTTGCGGCTACTAATATCATAATTGAGCCTCAGAAGTGCCATTTCTTTAAAGAACAATTAGATTACCTTGGGTTCTTCATGAATTTAAAAGGGCTTAAACCACAGCCAGCTAAGGTGGAAGCAATAAGCAAGTTGACTCAGCCAGGTAGTAAGCGGGACATTCAAGTGTTTATGGGGATGGTTGGGTACTACTGACGGTTCATTCCCAATTCTAGTTGTATTGGGGCCCCGCTTTTCGAGTTGTTGAAAAAACGCTTCCTTTGATTGGATGGATCTATGTCAGAATACTTTTGATGTTTTGTGAACCGCATTAGCAAGCGCACCCATTTTGCAATATCCCAACTTTGACAAACAGTTCATAGTGCAAATGGACGCTTCCCTCTCCTCTATAGGGACAGTATTATCTCAGAAGGACAATGATGGCTTAGAGCATCCTGTCACATTTTGTAGTCAGATCTTGAACTGTCACAAACGGAACTACACCATTACTGAGTGGGAGTGTTTAGCAGTGATCTATGCTTACAAACAATTTTGGGTATATCAGCATGGGGTACAATTTCAAGTAGTGACAGAACATGCTTCCTTGTGTTGTCTGCAGAATCTGCATGAACCAGAAGGGTAGATCACACGTTGGGCACTGAAGTTCCAGGCATACAATTTCAAAATTTTACACTGTCCAGGAGCAAAACATCAAATTGTGATTGTCTTTCCCGGCTGCCAATGGTCACTATCACATCAGATTTAGCCGAGATTATGTATGAGAAGATAGTGGAGAACAAATACAGGATGAGCTGCCGCATGTCATAAAAGTATTAGATGGACTCAGGGCAGATACTTTCCTATGGGGGAAGAAATATATAAGTGGATTGGAGACTCGACGTTGAGTTTCCCTAAACCTTCAGCCAGACCTGCGATTATTATGGACGCTCATCGGGCTGTAGGGAATGAAGGTTTGCAGAAAACGCTGGAAGTTTTGTGACCCTGATACTACTGGGAGATAATGCATTACAGCATATTGGAAATGATTCGTTGTTGCCACCAGTGTCAAGTGGAAAAACCATTCCACAAGAAGACCATATCATCTGGTTAAACCTCAGTTCTCCTGGCACACCATTTCCATTGATGTAGTGGGACCTCTGCCAACTAGCACTAATTGATCCAAGTATATAATTGTCGCTATCAATCATTTGACTTGATGGGTGGAGTCCAGGGCAATTAACGACTTGTGCTTGGTTACCACCGCCAAGTTTATTATGGAATGTGTTATACAGTGACATGCCTGCCCACAATTCATTCCAACGGATAATGGAACCAATTTCACTTTTCACATTCTGCTGAAGTTGAATGAGTTGATGGCGATCCACAGGGCTTTGACCACCCCATATCATCCGGAATCAAATGGAATGGTGGAGTGGGTTAACGGAACCCTAGTGAACATACTCCATAAATTGGTAAAGGATTGACCCTCAGAATGGAGTGCCCTTCTATCTACAGCTGTGTTTGCGTATAATATCAACTATCATTTGCCCACTGGTAAGAGCCCACTCAAACTGTTTTATAGTCGACATCCAGCTCTGCCTGCCTTGCTATACTCATGTGTAGAGGATAATGGTGGGTGGACCCCCAACGATATTTGAAGACTCTTATGGATACATCGATCAAGCTTCTTATGGAAGCTTACTCTACCAGTTTGGCTAAGAAGATTCGTGATCAGGCGGCTGATCAGAAGAGATGAAGTGGACTTCTGTTGTTCGCTGTAGGGGACCATGTTTTATTCCACAATCAGCACGGTTTTGTGAGAAAAACAAGCTCTCCAGCACCTGGGTCAGTCCGTTCAAGATAATTGATAAGACCAGCATGGATGTCTACACTATCAAGGAACCCGTGGGGGGTCAGATCATCAACTGAGTTCATGCAAAGTTCCTTCAAACATACAAACAGTAATAGTATATTGTCCAGTCAAAGGGGGGGTAATGTCAGGAAGTTGATATGAATGGATGATATGCTAACCATACTGGAGGATCGGAGGGGGAGTTGAGATGAGTCCCAAGATTGATGAGAAGAGGTATATGAGTACTATTTGATTGAAATGTTGACCAATCGGTGAGAAATGGGAAATATGCAAAGATTTGATATAAATGGGAGTTTCTAGTAAAAGGGGAAACGAATAGAAGACTACCAAGCTGAGGATGCATCTGGCTTGGGGAATCGTGATATAAAGAGTTACAGGGAGGATTGAAAAGAGGACTTCTTTTGGTAATTATGTTGTTGCATAGAGGTCTTCAGATTAGTAAAATGATAAAGGTCAAATTAAGGGGTGATAGCTCCGTGTAAAAGTTTATTAATTTTTTACTAGAATTGGCGATCTTCATATTGTCTGATTTGGTTGCTCAGTGGCTAATACCTTGTGAAAACTGACTTGGCAGAAGCAAGACTCTATGCCAAGAATAAACAGGGGCTAAAGCAGTCACCCAACGCTCATCAGCAACATGGTTCAAGTCACCCAGTTGAACCAAGGGCTCCACAGGTGCATTAGATTCTTCTTTATTCTGTAAGGTAACTTCCCATGGTCTAAACCAAGAGGTTGGGATTCCAGACTTACACTTTAAGATTGGTTGTGATCAATGTAAATCCTTAAGATCCATCAATCACCCCCTATCACACCTTTCTGGTCCATTAAATGGAAGAATAGCGTCATTGAAACCCAGTTTACAAAGATCTTTTAAATCTACATCCTTATCATACCCTAAAACTCAAAAAATCTGCCCCTTGGTTATATGCTTGGATGTCTGCTATGTCCACCCAGTTCATCAACAGATACACTATAGCTTGGAAGAGACCCAATGTTTAGAAAGTTGCTTAAATTGTTTGTTCACTCAATGAGTTGCATAAATATTAAAGTACATATTTATTAATAACTATTTGTATTTCAATAGGACAGTGCAAGGTAACTTAACTGCCCAAGTAAAACCAGAGACAGATGTAATTACATTGGCCTGAAGGTTGTACAATCTTTGGATCATAAAGTTACCATGTGTTACCCTAACATGAGGGCATCTTAAATTCCCATGTTCACACTTTCTCTTTGTGAACCACTAAATTTTATCGCACATTAATTTGAATTTGTAGCAAACTTTATGGCAATTTTAAAGTTGTTATATCCATTTTTGGGGGTAGCATGGTATATGCCAGTCAGTGAGTATTGATTTAGAGTGGAACACACAAGCCTACACCTCCAATTCTCATTCAGATAAAGTTCCCTCCTTACCATGTTGGCAACAGGAAAATGATATGGCAGCGACTGGGGAATACTCATCTACTGATATTATAACTGAGTTACCTTGCTTTTTTATCCTTGCGCCATTCTGTTAGTTATTGATGTAGACAGTGCTAGTAAGCTACTAATTCAATCATATTTTATTTGATTTTACAGCTAACAGTAGAAATCACAAAAACAACTGCCCTATATCCCTAAACGACTGAAGAAGATCAGGCGCTAAAGACCTGGATTTATAAGATGTTGAAGAAGGGGTAATGGTCAAGAAAACTCTCTCAGTAATGTCCAGTATTTTTTTCTCAGATTTCTAATGGTTCTTGAGACTCTGCATGGATTATCACAATTTATTAATGCGCTTCTCCAAACTCATATCAACTACCCCTTGAGGCCACAATATCCCATGAAATGTCAAAATTTCAAGTTTTCTTTAAACTCAACTTGGTGAATGCGTTCCATCAAGTCTAGGTTAAGTCTGGTCAAGATTGATTGAAGCAATTACACCCAGTATTTGATGTTCCAGTATAAAGTTATGGCCTTTGGCTTTGAAAACGCCCCAGCTGTTTTAAGCGCTGAATTAATACGCTCTGAGGGGTCTCAGGTCCTCCTGTGCAATTACCTATTTGACTGAAACCTTGATCTAATCACCCAACGCTGAACAACATGGTGAGGACTTGGTGGTGGTGGCTGCAGCACTCCACAAAGTTGTTCTGGTTGGTAAGCTGTTTGAATGTGAGGTCTTTAAAGATAAAAACATTCTGAGTAAATCAATCTTAAAAGATGGTCACATCATCATGCCGCCAAACTAGAGGTCATCTTCTCTTAGTCCACTTTGGTAACACATAATCAATAATGCAGTAACCTAAAGTCTGTCACTTTTCTTAATAAGTTCTCAAAGCCATCTTGTAATTGTCCTTGCTCCTTCGCCCTCTCAAAAGTAAAAACACATCATTTTTTATTTGGACTCCCAAGGTAAACACTCATCTTAATTTTTCAGGAATACCCAAATTTGGGGAAGCCTTATCCTTAGGTTACATGTTTATTAATCTAATTTTCTGAGTTCTCCTGGTATTCCATATACTTATCTATAAATGGTGCACCGCTAAAACTTTTTATAAAAATTTGAAAAATACAAATATATTGATATTATGAATGATGAGCAATCCACACAAATTATAATGATATATGAACTCACAAATAATGACCATTTCCTGGTGGTCAACTAACCTACAGGATTTAGCGTTCTCCTTCATATTTTACTCTCTATTTCATGCAATATTTTTTGGATAGTATATCATGATCTATTTACAGTTCCAACAGAGTTTGCATTGATCATTTTATCATTATATTCCTGAATCTTCCCAGTATTTTATATATACTAAGTATACACCTAATAAGCTTAACCTCTTGCAACATATATTGTTTGATATTTGTCGCAATTTTGATATGTTTGGATGATAAGCCCTGAGTCGATATAGTGGAACAAATGGAATCCGCCAAATAGCTATGAGTATGATTAATTCAAGCGCTTTGAAATAAGGCGATATTGGGTTACTGGGAAATTGGCCAAATTGGGCAATCATGAATTAACTAATGAAGAATTGAAGGAACCAATGAGATATGGCGAAGTGATTTACTAAGCCATGAAAGTAGTACCATCCAAAGTTACTACAATACAAGCAGGATGAGATGATCAAGGAAGTTTGGTTGTTAGTAGTTTAAACGTGAGTAGAACAGCGAAAATCCGCTGTATTAATATATTAAATAAAAGAGAGTTTTGGGAGCGAGTGCTCCATATATAATTATATATTTATAAGTCTATTCTGTTGTGTTGAGGACAACGATCATAATATCATTGGTCCTAATTGCTCAATGGGTCGAACCCTGTGCAAAAATCAGTCAGATATTTCTCAAAACCCACCAATTTACCAGTGGTGCTCACTACAGGGGGCCCATTGACCAATAACAATACAATAAACATTCAGCTGCCATCTATGTTGTATCCAGTTGTTCCGATAAGAAATCTGCACGAAGTGCTGGCCCTGTTGCATATGAGGAGTTGAGACTCACGTTAGATACTGTGCTCAAAAAGCAAGATGAGTTGCTCCAAAAGGTTTACAGTGATAAGTTGCCACCATTTGATCGCAAAGGAAATATTCATGGGTTCTTTTGCCAAGTTGAGTTTGCAATTGAAGGTTCTTCATATTGATGGAGGGTGAAAAAATTACTCTCCTCTTTGTATGTTAAGAGTGCTGATCAAGCCATTTGTTACCTCTCAGCTAGTTCCATTTCTTACCATGAAGTTAAGGAGATGGTGCTGCGGTTGTTCAGTGGAACTGTGAAAGTGTTGTAAAGAAAACCCGAGTTTTTAACTATTGGGTTTCAACATGATGAGACCCTCACTACATTTGCTGATTGATTCTCAGCAGAGGTCCATGTGTTAATTGGGGCAGGAATCTTGTCTGAATGTGCTGCAAGCATAGCATTAACATCTGCTGTGAAACCATACCAAGAGCTTTTTAATACTTTGGCTTCATATTTAGAGGTTGATGTACCTTTTATTAAACTTGTTCAAATTCTACACCAGCTATCTGCTACCTTCCCTCCACCCAGTATGTAGCAGAACCCTAATGCCTCCGCTGCTAGCCTTGCTTATATGGAGGAATCATCCCTCCCTGTTCAGCGCCCGTTTGGCATTCCCTGGTCTTATTATCATCACCAGCCTTGTTTTCAACCAAGTTTCCAGCAGCAATTCACCACCCAGGGTGGCCTGGTTACACTGTTTAATACCAGTTCACCTTTTTTGGTGGCTCATTTTACAACACTCAAGGATGCAGGTCTCATAGGCTTAATTGCTTTTCGTGCAGTTGGCTGGGGCACCTGGCTAGGAGTTGTCATAATTATCAGGTTCAGTACCTATCGTGGGAGCAGTATAATCAGGTAAAATTCAGAGCGGAGTAGAGATGTGACTCCCTATCTCCACTATTCTGACTCAAAGCGTCCCATCGGAACCTATATCTAAACAGCCAGCGGAAGCTTCTCCATACAATGACACCTGTCTATATCAGCAGCCTGTTGGAGGGTAAATGTGCTAACACAAACACAATTCATGAATACAGCTGAAGCAGGCCCCCAGGAGCAACTAAAGCTTTATGCCTGTCAAATGTTTAATCAACTTTCTTCTGACAAACCAGATCCATATGCTGGTGCGCTTTTCTTAGAAGGGGTTAATGTGGCCCTCCCTGTGAAAGCTATTGTTAAAGAATACCCTAAAGTTTGGGGAGGGTATTATGAGCTTCCTTGGAAAAAGTGATGCGTTAAATGTCCATGTTATAAACAATCAGAATGCATCTTATTCATAGTGTACTTACTGTGACACTGTTGTAGCAAAAACCCGAGTTTGTGCAATAATATATACAGGTGCCCCAATCAACATAGTGTCCACTAAGTTGGTGGCAAGGCTGGCGTTAAATCCCGACGTGGAACATCATATGGTGTATGGGACTGCAGGTGCGGAAAACACACTCTCTGAAGGAGCTTATAGCGCATTACCTTTTCGATTTGGGCCAATTGTCATTGTAGCCCCAGCCATAGTGCTACCAAACAATAACTATGCCCTTTTAATCAGAACTGCTTTTATGCGCCACTATGGGGCTGTTGTTGATAGGACTGCAGAGACATTAGAAATTCTGGGGCAGCGGATCCCAATCTACTTTACCTCCAGCGGAATGTCAAAAGATCCGTACACATTAGTCACATTAACCTTGCGTAAAGTGATGGAGTGGTTTTGGTTTTCTATCATCAACTAAAGAGCAAGGCTTGGGCTCTTTTATAACAAATTTATGAATATCAAGGGCTACCGCATAGAGCCTCTGGCTCTATATATATTCCATCTGGCCATCAAGCAATTATAAGCACTGAGTTGGAGGTGGAAGTGCCTGCTGGGATATATGGGGAGGTCATTGGGCCCTATCAACAATCATGGCTTGAGCCCCATGTGGCCCTGGCATTATACTCCCAGGGCATGGGGAGATCAAGGTCTTGGTAGCAAATCTCCAGGATAAACCAATGCAAATCCGCTGACACCAAGTAGTTGCATTTCTACATTTCATTCCAGTTGAGGAGGTCCATGGGATTCATGAGTTTGATACATTGATTATTTTGGTCTTCCCATTGAAACACAGCATAGCGTAATGGCAGTTGTACCGCGTGAAAATTTAATGGGGTTAACAGAAGATCAGATGGATCAAGCGGAAGCTTTATTCCAAAAATACAAAGAGAAATCTGCTGTCAATGATCATGATTTGGGATGCGCCTGAGGAGTGATCCATCGCGTGGACACTGGAGATCATCCCCCCATCAAATCTTGACCAATACATAGATCTAGAGCAGCAGAAGAAGTCGTCACAGCAGAAATTGATAAACTGTTGGAGCAAGGAATGCTCAAACCATTGAAGAGCCCATGGGCTTCCTCTGTCCTAATTGTCAAAAAGAAGGATGGTACTAACTGGGTAGTTATAGACTACCGCAAGCTAAACAGCATTACAAAAATGGACTCATACCCTTTGCCACGAATTGATGATGCATTGGACCAGTTGGGGGAGCTCATTACTTCTATGCAATGGACTTAATATCTGGATATTGGCAGATCGAGTTACCTGCGGTGGAACAAGAAAAATGCGCCATTATCACGTCCAAAGAGCTTTTCCAACCAACACATATGCCACAAGGGCTGTGTAAAGCCCCTGCTACTTTTTAAAGGGCAATGGAGACTATCCTTAGCAACTTGAAACTGTCATGCATTCTTGTATATCTTGACGATATTATTGTTTTCTCCCACATGTTTTCTGAGCACCTTAACCATTTGGAAGAGGTATTCCGCCAGTTAGCTAATGCCAATATCAAGATCAAACCACAGAAATATCACTTTTTAAGGATCAGCTGGAGTACCTCAGTTTTGTAGTTGATGCAACAGGGCTGAGGCCCCAACCAGCTAAGGTGGAGGCCATTTGGAAGATGAACATACCAAGCAGTAAGCAGGATATACAAGTATTTTTAAGGATGGTTGGTACTATCACTGATTCATACTTAACTTTAGTTGTTTTGGAGGACCACTGTTTGAGTTATTAAAAGAGGATACCACATTTGTATGGATGGAACACTGTCAATGCTCTTTTAATACTCTTCGAACTGCATTGATCAGTGCGCCAGTGCTACGCTACCCAAATTTCAAAAAGGAATTTATTATACAGATGGATGCATCTCTTTCCGCTGTGGGGGCAGTTCTGTCCCAAAAAGATGATGAAGGGGAGGAGCATCCTGTGGCGTACTGCAGCTGTAGCCTGAATAGCCATGAATGTAATTACACTGTGACTGAGTGGGAGTGCTTAGCAGTGATTTATGCATATAAGCAATTCAGAGTTTATCTTCATGGTGTAAAGTTTAAATTCATAACAGATCATGCCTCGTTACACTGGCTGCAGAATATAAGGAGCTGGAGGGTCGTCTAGCCCAATGGCTCTTAAACTATAGGCTTACAACTTTGAGATCCTTCATCAACCAGGAGCAAAGCACCAGAATGCTGATTGCTTTTAAGGCTACCAACTATTGAAGTTACGGAGGACCTGAGTGATATTATGCATGACAAGATGTTCAGTGAGAAGTATGATGAGCCGCCCCAAGTCATCAAGGCGTTGAATAGAATGCGAGCCAATACTTTTGGCAGAATGGTGAGTTGTATAAGCAGATTGGCAACTCAACTGTAAACTTCCCACGACCCTCAACGCGGCCTAACATAATCATGAGTGGACATAAAGCCGTTGGGCATGGTGGCATGCGCAAGATGTTGGAATTTATTGCAACTTCAGTATTATTGGGAAAGCATAAACTTTGATGTGCTTTGTTGTGATTTTAACCAGATGGATCCTCCAATATTTATCAATATATTTGGAATGATATGGCCAATCCCGGTGGAATGGTTTATTGACTAAATTTCGTGTTAATTGGTTCAATTGCTGGTTAGTTGCTCCCTAATTTGGGTTGAGCTGAAATTAGTATTCCGCCAAGTTTGGTATTTAGGTTCGCATGGGGCAATTGGTGGCCCCAAATTAGTAGAAGGATCACCAGAGACTAATAGTCAAGAATGATCCAATCTGTCAGCACAATCAGTAGTCAACGCCAATGGCCACTCATGGTCCATTGTGGGATTTCTGGTGGAAAGCCAATGTATCACTTCAGACATTCACTGCCTGATTATCTGATGTTGACGGATCCAACAATTATGAGTCAAGCCAGCCAAGGTTATTTCCAGTGCCTAAATTATTATCAAGATAAGGCAAGAATAAAGGCTGGCAAGATGCCGAGATATTTCGAGTCAAAGCGAGTGACTGAAGTGATTTCCAGTACAAGTATATCAACTCAAAGGTTGAATACAAATTTGACAATTATTTAGATTATTTATTTATATGGTTCACCGGCTACTTAAGGCTGAGGATGAACCAAAACTAATTTGGACATCGGGAAGGATGGAGCGAGAGGGTCAACGCCAGGGAAGAATAATGTAAATAGTGAAGAAGAAGAAGAAGAGAAGTGTTTGGCTGGAAGAACCAGCGGAAGAGCCAATAGGTCAGCGATGGGCGCAGTAGCCCTTTTTGTAAAAAGTATAAATACCTGGCACTTCCCTTTCAATAAATATCTCCCTTTGCCTATTTTATCTTTTGATTTAAGTTTTTATTTATTTCATTGGTTGTTTTAGGTTAAAGGAGATCCCCAAATGGCATGAGTGACATGCCAAAGGGTTAGCTGGTGCTGCTAGCCCTAACACCTAAGGTAAAACGGCAAGGGATGACCAGTCCTCATACTGGTTAGCCTGCCAACTAGCAGAGCCCAAAGTCGATTTTCTGACATTGGTGTTCACTACAGGGGGACTCTGCTGGTTTGTGCTTAAGTAGCTAAAGGTTGGTTAAGAGGTAGTGGTGACGCGCCACTGTGGTTTGGTTCCAGCGGTTGTTGGTGGTGGGGAGGGGCAAACTCTGGACGCCCACCCCACACGCTGAATTTGGAATTAGGAGAATTACCATCTGGTTAAGTGGGGGAAATGTCATGATTTTAACCAGATGGAATTCTCCAATGATTTATCAATATTTAGAATGATATAGCCAATCCTGGCAGAATGGTTTATTGACTGAATTTCGTGTTAATTGGTTCAATTGCTGGTTAGTTGCTCCCCAATTTAGGTTGAGCTGAAATTAGCATTCCGCTGAGTTCGGTATTTAGTTTGTGTGGGGCCAATTGGTGGCCCCAAATTAGTAGAAGGATTACTGGCGACTAATAGCTGAGGATGATCTGATCCATCAGCAGAATCAGTAGTTGACACCAACGGCCACTCATGGTCTATTGTGGGATTTCTGGCAGAAAGCTGATGTATCACTTCAGATGTTAGTGGATCCAAAAATTCTGAGTTGAGGTGGCCGAGGTTGTTTCCAGTGCCTAAATTATTTATAGGATAAGGCGAGAATAGAGGTCAGTGAGATGCCAAGATATTCCGAGTGAAAGCGAGCAACTGAAGTGATTTCTGGTACAAGTATATCAACTCAAAGGTCAAATACAAATTCAACAATTATTTAGATTAGTTTTTTATATGGTTCACCAGTGACTTAAGGCTGAGGATGAACCAAAACTAATTTGGACATTGGGAAGGATGGAGCGAGAGGGTCAATTCCAGGGAAGAACAATGTAAATAGTGAAGAAGAAGAAGAGAAGTGGTTAGCTGGAAGAACCAGTGGAAGAGCTGATAGGTTGGCGATGGGCGCAGTAGCCCTTTTTGTAAATAGTATAAATACCTGGCATTTCCCTTTCAATAATTATCTCCCTTTGCCTATTCTATCTTTTGATATAAGTTTATATTTATTTTGTTGGTTGGTCTTTAGGTTTAAGGGGATCCCCAAATGGCACGGGTGACATGCCAAGGGGTTAGCTGGCACTGCTAGCCCCGACGCCTAAGGTAAAATAAAAAGGGCTGACCAGTACTCATACTGATTAGCCTGCCAACTAGCAGAGCCCAAAGTCGATTTTCCAACATGCTTGATACTATCTCCTCCTGTCACCAGTGCCAAATAAAAAAGCCGTTCCACCAGAAGACCTCATACTGGTTAGTAAAGCCACACAATGCTTGGCATACGGTTTCCCTTGATGTTGTTGGTTCTTTGCCAACTGGAGCAAACTGGTCCAAGTATATCATGGTGGCAATCTACCACTTGACAAGGTTGGTCAAGGCGCGGGCCATTTGGGACCTGGGGACAATTACTGTGGCTAAATTTGTAATGGAGTGTATCATTCAGCGTCACAGCTGCCCGCAGTTTATCCTTACCTACAATGGTACTAATTTTACCTCTCACATACTTCCCAAGCTCAACGAGATGATGGCCATCCATGGGGTTCTAACAACCCCATATAACCCAGAGTCCAACGGAATGGTTGAACAAGTCAATGGGACCCTGGTGAATATACTATGAAAGTTAATTATGGATAGGCCCTCTTATTGGAGTACCCTCCTTTCTACTGAGGTGTTTGCCTACAACATTAGCTATCATTTTGCCATGCGGAAAAGCCCATTCCAATTGCTTTATGGGAGGCACCCCACTTTGCCTGCACTCTTATATGCTTGTGTAGAGGACACCAGCATAATGGATCCACAACGCTATTTGACCGCCCTAATGAATACGCTGATTAAATTGCAAACCAAAGCATAATCATTCAGTTTAGCCAAGAAAATCAAAGGCCAGACTGCTGATCAGGTCAGCGAAGAGGCCTAGCGCAATTCAGAGTTGGATACATGGTTCTACTCCACAATCAACATGTGTTTGGCCAGAAACACAAGTTGGCCAGTATCTGGATTGGGCCATTCGAAGTTATTGAAAAAACAGGTATGGATGCATATGCTATCAAGGACCCCACTAGTGGTTGGATCATCAACCGAGCTATGCAAAGTTTCTCCGGGTGTATAAGCAATAAGAACCTTATCATTCAGTCAAGGAGGGGGTAATGTCACGATTCTGATATAACTGGATGATAAGCCCTGAGTCAATATAGTGTAACAAATGGAATCTGCTGAATAGTTATGAGTATGATTAATTCAAGCGCTTTGAAATGAGGCGATATTGGGTTACTGGGAAATTGGCCAAATTGGGCGTTCATGAATTAACAAATGAATAATTGAAGGAACCAATGAGATACGGCGAAGTGAATTACTAAGCCATGAAAGTAGTACCATCCAAAGTTGCTACAATACAAGCAGGATGAGATGATCAAGGAAGTTAGGTTGTTAGTAGTTTAAACGTGAGTAGAACAGCGAGAATCCGCTGTATTAATATATTAAATAAAGGAGAGTTATGGGAGCGAGTGCTCCATATATATTTATATATTTACAAGTCTATTCTGTTGTGTTGAGGACAACGATCATCATCTCATCGGTCCTAATTGCTCAGTGGGTTGAACCCTGTGCAAAAATCTGTTGGTGTATTTCTCAAAAACCTACCAATTTTATATTAATATTTTAGAGATTTGCGATTTTCCCTTGGACCTCTGAACAAACCTTAAGATGATTAAGTCCATTGTATTAATTTTAATAAGCCAATAGCAGATCAATTAACCTCCACAACTAGGTTATGTGTCAGTTCATTCCATCCTTCCTGCATGTGCTTTGTTGGACTTACATTAAGCCGGTATTTGGGCTAAAACCTGGATGGTGTGTCCTGAAAAATTTGTGCTCCTTTCCAGATCCCTTTCAAGCCGCACTTTTGTTCCTTAAAGCTAGAAAGGTTATTTTAAAAACTTAGATTTAGGCTAATAAGTGATATCTATTACAAAGGATGCCTCTACAAACCATTTAGGTTGCTTCACTTAGTACATGCTTTGCTAGGATTTCTTATTTTACCATGGATAATGCACCCTAGGTTAGATTACTTTTAAAACTGAGGTCCTCTGCAGTTCTAAATTTACCTTTGTGTGTCATGTAAGTGGCTAATGACATTTAGATTGGCCTGCCAGTTGAGATTCGTGAGTACCCAGAAGGGAAGCCAGAATGCCAAAGGTACTGCTTCTCAAACGACTTGAAGGTGGGATGGAAGGTGAGTGAACTACAAATGGCGACTTGAGATGGTGGTAAGAAGAAAACTGGCACACATTCAGGTTGTTGCCACTATTTTTCCAGAAGATTTGGGAGAGGAAAACTTTTGCAGTACAACAATAGGGTTGGGTTCTTCCGTAGGGTTGTTGGTGAGAGGGATGATGGCAATATTGTAAAATCTCGCCCAGTGTGGAGGTAAAACCTCACCCAAAAGTGCCAAATCCTGATGCCAAATTCTTCAGCAAGGGGGAGTGTCTAAGGAGACCCTGAGTATGGTAACCACAGTCATCACGCAACATAAAAGTCATCCCTGGAGCTGAGTTTCAAACGGATACCAAAGGAAAAATTTCCAGCAAGCAAATTTATTCAGTCTAAAGAGTTTTTTATTGATAAATAAGATAAAGAAATTGACTGACAATTATTTCTTTCAGGGACAATTGCTTATATACCTGGTCACTTTAGGGAATAAGATGATGTGCATGGGAATTGTGATCCCAATTATCTGACTGAGAGTGGTGGAACTCACTCCCACCCCCAACCTCAGCTAATTCTGGTGCTGCTTCCAAAGCAGTAGCCAATCAAAATGTAAAATTTTTTAAAAACCATTGAAATTATGGAATCCTGAGCTGACAGCTGAGACAGTTTTAGCTGAGCTGCTGTGGTCAACAGTTTGCAGCCAATCAGGATTGCTACTGCACCAGTTCTGGTAGCTGGCCTAGCATTAGCTGAATTAAATCCATTCAAAGCGCTCAAATGATTTGTTGATACAGATCAGCCATATAATGTTAAGGCCAACTTCGCCTTGAAGGAATTTTTTGTAAATCCTCCCAATTTGTGTCCCCGCCATTTTAGATCTAAAAATGGTTTCCCCTTTTATAAGAATATTAACAAAATGGCGTTTTAAGCAGCAGCTGTTACCGCTAACCCCTTCCTCTGTCAACATCTTAATGGGTGATGGAACCCCTTGATGAGGATATTCCCATCACAAATTTCGCCCATGATTTTGATGAGGATGCAAAATATGAAATTGAGGAGCTCAATTTTTAGTTGAGCTAAGCTTGCATCATTGTGACTTAGCTTCTCTTTTTGATCCCATTTATCTCCAAACCCTCTAGTACATCAAGTCATTAACTTGTGTGCCAGATCTCATCACTTTTGATGAGCATCAACTTGCTTAATACGTTGAGGAGATGGACACCACTGGCCTCATTAACTAAAAAAACCACCAATTATACCTCCTCATGCCACATATTGCTGATGCCCCAACCCTTATGCCAACCGCAATGGTCCACCAGCTAAAGCGGACACTGGACAAAAGCTTACCCATAGCATCATCACCTTCTGATATAGGTTTCTAGGCTGATAACTTAGGGGCTATATTAGGAAAATTTTTATTTTCTAATAATCCCTTTATTTGGCTCATTCACAAATAAAGATGTGGGGAAGCTCCTCCTTTTGGGTTGAGCACAACTAGTGCTAAAAAAAGTGGTGGAACTTAAATGGAGATTGTCAAACTGATGTGGGCATGTTGGTAGAAGGCCAAGTCAATATCAATTCACTTTCCGGTGCTAAACCACTTTTTTATCATTATTGCACCCGCTTTAGTGGTTTTGTCTCACTTGAAGGATTTTGGGACCTCCCAGGGCCATTCCACATAGATATTGTCTCAATTGGTTGGAAATGGGTTTGGGACACCCAACCTGACTTACCCAGTTTCTTCAGTTCATATACAGTTTCTCAAATTTTGGTAGAACTGGGCTTTGCCATAAAAAGTCAGGGTTCATTTTCCTTTGTTGATCTGCTAGAACTCAATCCTGGCGTCTGTAGGAGACTCTTTCTATCCTTTCTGCGTCAGTTCTTTTCACTGTGATTTCAGCGCAAATTACCTTATGCACTGCATCAACTTGTCAGTCATCAGAATGGGAATGGGTGAGAACCATCAGGGGTAGGCTGTAACCTACCGCTTGTCTACCACATGGGCAAGAACACCCTGTGTGACGAGGGGGAGGCCGTCCTCTTCAGAACCTTCTTGGTGGGAAATGGAAACGCCTTCAAGTACAAGTGCAGGAGGCGCTCCCCCAGACTTCCAATATATCAAGTGAATTATCTCTGCAACCACTTTACATTTCTTCTCCAATTACATGCTTCACTGGAACATATATATTTTACTATTACTACATGTTGTCACTATTTTGCGATGTAATAATCTAATTCTACTTTATTTTATAAATATCCTCGCTGAGAACTCTGAAACCCTGACAAGATAAGTTGAATGCCCCTTCACTTTAAAAGTCTCCATAGTTATTCTGAGAAAATGCCTTTGCTAGGATAGATAATTAATTTACTTTAGCTGTTGCCAGCAACACACTGATCAAGCGACGTGCTAATGATTTTTTGAGTCCTTAGGCTATTCTGGTGGTTTGCCTTGGCTTGCCACCCAAAATGCCTCTGAAAGCACTTTTAATCTCTCACCAACTTATTCTTTGATAACGTCAAAATCTTTTAATTTAAACAAGAATAGACTAATTTATTTTAATAAAAAAACAAAAATAACAGAGAATACAAAAGAAAACAAAAAACAAATTGACTATATTAATAATATATATTATTAAATCCATGTAATTATTTCAATTTTAATGTTTTTTATCTCTGAGGTTTCATAAAAACCAAATTTTCTTATTACAAAAGCTGGACTAGGGGTACCAAAGGGTGCAAATTCATATGTGGAAGCTTTGATTTAGCCTTCCACACCCATACTTAACTCTTCCTTCATATTTCAATGTCAGGCCTCAAGTAATTCTCTCAGGTGCAAGACAATTGACTATTTGGCACTTTATGGCATTAACCCTCCTTCTGCCATTTCTCCTGCTAAGGAGGGTCAATATTTCTCCGGTCTGTACCATTTACAGCCTGGATCTCAAAGATTTCCTCTGTCTCAATGATCTCTGCTTTTTGGAACCTGACTCAACAGTGTGCCTCAGCCTGAGATTCCCATCTAGGCCTCCACCCCATCTATTGAGGGATGGGCCATTGTTCATCTTCCCTTCTGGCACAAGTTATAACTCTGCCTTATGTATCCATACTTTTGGTCACAAAAATAACCTTTAAAGTCACGAAATATAGTACAGTGGTGAGAAGCCAGACCACTGTGATCAGTGCAACAAGTCTTTTCATGGAAAGACATCCTCCTGAACCATACCACTTCACACAAGTGCCTGGCTCTTAAACCCAATAATCACTCATCGCCTTTGACCTCTTATTAACCAACTCTTAATCCATCAACATTTGTGCAATTTCCTTGCCAGAATCGTTCTGCCCATATGCCATTTCCCTTGCCCCTAATATTGTCCAAATCAAAATTTTACTTTGATGACCATACACACTCTTGATTCATTTTCACTTGTTGAGATCTCGCCAGTACATGCCAAACTGACTCCCACAAGCGTGTAACAGACCTACCTCAACTAAAATGACCAAGTTACAAGGCGTATGTTAAAGTGGTCTTCATATTTATGTGGGAAAATCAACTGTCACCCCATTAAAGGCTTGGAGGAGGCTCTGTCAAGATTTTCCCTAGTATCATAAATCCTTGACTGAACTATTTAAGGAAGTTTTCACCACCATTCCTGTAATTTATCATTAAAATAAGATAAGCTCTTTATTGTAGCTTATGATGCCTCTTGTTTATGTGGCTGGTTCTATATTTTTCAAAAAAATGAGGGGCGAAAAGGTTTAGTAATTACTTTTATAGGAAGTTTAGCGTCACATTGCGCGCAAGGGTCATCTATGATATATAGTTGGCCTCTGTTTTGTAGGTTTTGATACACTGGAGGTACTTTTCACAGCGCCCCAAACATATGGTAGTTGTGTATACAGATCATTAGTCAGTTATTTACAATTTTAAGCCCCGTTTGTTGGCTCACAGAATGGCTAGGACTCACTGTGACCTTATAAGCTTCAACTTTAGATATGATCTTGTGAAAGTGGCTATCCGTATTTACCAATATACTGAGATGTAATTTACTAATGGGTACCACTTTGGACACAAACTATAACCAAATAATAATTCCTCCAGAACTAATCATGGCTTCTGTACCACCAGCTATTGCTGGAGTGACTTTTCCATCTCAAAACCAAATCTAAATCTCATAGTCAAAACACCATTACCCCTGTTCTTTCATCTGATCTGGTATTTAATGTTATTTCTTCTGATCCAGATATGGCACCCCTGACAGAAAAAGATACCCTCCTTGATGCTGTTTTGGTGTCCCAGCCTTCAGACCATGAATTTCTCATCCTCCTTTCAAAGTTTTCTGTAGGTAAGGCCTCATCCATATAGTATCCCAAAAAGAATGGGATATTCTATTTAATGATAAAGTGTGGGTTCCCTCTGTCCTGCATTCCCAAATCGTTAAAAACATCATGTTCACCTTACCATGGGTTTTAGGTATGAAGAAATGTGTTAACTTAATTTTGGGTATTAATAACATGATCTCATAAAGGATGTCCTTGCTTGGATACAAGAATGTGTTAGGTGTGCCGCTAAAATCTGACAGAAAATGGCGAAATGGTATACCTCACTAACTCTAACAAATAGAAGGGCCATGTACCTTAAATTTGGTGGATTTTATCTTAGGTTTGCTAATGTCCTGGGGCCCAATGCGTTCATGGAAGTGGTGGATCACTCTACAAAATATGCCATCTGCATTCCCTTCTTGACACCTATTATGGCCCAAGAGATAGCGTGGCTGTTTAGTTTACTGACTTTTCTTTATTGGGACATGCCCCTAGAGTTGATCAGCGTTAGAGGGCCTTAGTCTATCTCAAGATTTGTGTAGGCAATGTGCGGCATGCTGAAGATCAAAACCTGCAGATTATTGTTATACTAACCTCATTCTGATGGCCAAACAGAACAAGAAAACCAATTGTTAGGCAGCATCACTGATGCTATGTCACCAACTCCAAGGACACATTGGCAGCAGACCTTTCTTTGTCCCAGTTTTTATAATAACTCCCTACACGTGTCAATGGGATTATCAGCAATGTACGCCAATTTTTGGATACAATCCTGCATTCACCATCAGACCCCAAATCCGCAGAAATATCTCAACAGAGGACAGGTTTGTTAAGCGCATACTGAAGGTGAATCTCCAGGCTAGAAACAGTTGATCAGATTGATTAGCACTAAGCAGTTTGCTGACAAAAATGCCATGTGGCCCCAGACCACTATCTAGATGAACAAGTTAAGTTTAGTACCAAAGATTAGCACCTCAAAGTGCCATGACATAGGTTGCATGCAGATGATTGGGTCCCTTCCCTATCTTCTAGGTATTGAAATAATGGATTTTTTCAGGTGGAACTACCTCCACACTGTAAAACTACACCTTCATTCATGCATTTTCCCTCTCCCCATTTAAAGTAAGTATCCCAAGGAGGTTAAGACCATCATGGTAGAAGGATTCTCAGGTTTGAGGTGGAGAGGATCTTGGACTCTCAGCAGGTTAAGCGCAGGCTACATTACTTAGCGTCCTTGAAAGGGCAACCCACTTATTAGAACAGCTGTGCCCCCTCTAAAACCTGTATTGACTGCTAGGAGTTGGTAACTAAGCTCATACCAAAAACCCCAAATCTTCCTCTCTTTTCTCACCTAAAATTCCTGCTATTATGGCCCTCAAGCTGCCAATTCCCCATAAGAATTACGCTGTGATACAGGCCCCAGAGTAGTGTGCGGACCTAGCTTTTATAGGTAGGAAAATGTAATTTTCAGGACCCAGCTAAAATTCTGAATCAAATTCTTGCACCCCTTCATAAATAACAATGAAGTCACTCCTAAGGATTTTACTCTTACCCATTTCTCTGATCTATGGCATATACTAGATGAGAGATGGGTAACCGCTATTCCACCTTGGTTGCTCTCCTCAACCCCCAGGGCAATTTCCAGGCCTAAATCAACCAGCATTAATATTAATGGAACGACAATTGTAGAAGATTAGATAGTTCTATATAAGTTTTTGCATAACTATAGGATGATCTTTGGGAGGGCTAAACTCTTAATAAAAGAGGGTTCCAACAAAGGCGCCCACCATTGTAAAAGATCTGATAAGTGGGATATCCCCAGGTAAATAATTTTATTGAAAAGGTTGTGCATCTATCCTATCTCAAGAGAAAAGTTAAGTGGCAGAATATGATGGAGTCTAGTTCAGTTGATGCCAAAGCAGCATCCATCAGTTGGAATAAGGATTAAACCCTTTAAAATAATGAAGTTGATCACATTTGATTGCACCCTATTATCAAAATGGGATATTCAAATCTACATGGAAGTTCATGGAAAATAACCATTTCCTAATTTGGGACATTGTTGTTCATCAAGCCTACCCTCCAATCGGCCAACCCTATATCCCAGCACCCTGCTAATGGTAGGGCGTTGGGTTAATTGTTTTATGTGATCTAGTATATTAATTTTTAATAAAATCTCTTTAATTTAATTTATACTATGCTAACTTTAAAAAAATTATAATTACTGTTATGTTAATTTGAAGGCCATAAAAAGTCCAATTTGGTGCTACCATCTATCAAAATTATTAGTTTATAACTCAAATTAAAATTGATAAAATATTGCCTTTATTGATGTAGGGAATATCACCCCTAACGCCAACTAGTTCATGGTACTTGACATCCAACCCTTAACTTAACTTTTATTTCTCGTTGCAAACACTTTTGCAACCCATTCAATTCAAGACTAAATCTAGTTTGATAATCTCATAGAGGGGATTAGTCTGCGCCCATGTCTGGGAGCAGTTGGGCAAGCAAAGCAAGAGGAGCAGGTGGAAGGCCCGCGGCCTCTAACTTTTGAAAATGCCCTGGAGAATCCGGCAGATCAGAAAAAAATCTAAAAAAACTGGCGGTCACAATTTCCCCGGAGATACTCGCGTGGCAAGCATGATGCAACCAGTACATCAACACGCCACATTCCCAGCCACTTTCGTCGGTGGAATTCGGAGTCTGTGTGTATCTGGACATCCAAAAAACGGCCCTATGGGAAAAATTTTGTGAAGATGTACACAAAATTTTCCCGACCGCGGTGTACGTTGTACCTCACTCCATGTCGTGCGGTTGGCTGGACCTAGGTTTTGAAAGCAAAATAGCAGCAGATGAGGCTGCAGTGGTGCGCGTAGTGGTTGACCTCCCCGAAGGGCAATGGGTCATCAAAACTAAATGCACCAGATGGACAAAATCAAACCAAATTCCTCACGTTTGACTTTTTGCCTACTACAGTAAAACGTGACATTTTGGAGCAACACCTGAAAGATGGTCTCGCCATATATGGCGAAATACAATCTTTTGAAATGCAACGTTTCACGCTGATGCCACACCTGTGCACCGGCAAAGCCATCACAGTTCTGACCCCAACTGAGGAGATCGCAAAGGACCTAACCCAGATCCCGCACTCCACCTTTATTGATATCACAGGGCACACCACCCACCCATTCTGGGTAACCGTGGACAGCGTGCCCCCCATTTGCACCCACTGTGACGCGTTTGGCCATAAGGCACACGCGTGCCCCATTAAAGAGGGCGTTACATTCCAAGAGCACCCCTCGGCGGCCATGGCCAGCGGAGAGGCGCACTACAAACCAACCGCAAGCACCAAAGAAGCTTTCCCGTGGGGAGCACAAGGCTGCTACCTATTGGTAAAGCCCATCTCCCTGCAGGAGCGGAAGAAGGCCAAGCAGGCCCATAGGACTGCGGCCAAGGAAGCGGCCAAGGTCACCACCACCATCCCACACTCACAACGCCAGGAGGACATGGAGACCTTCGCGGTGGAAGCAACTCGGGAATCCATCACTCAATCAGATTGGGAGGCCCAAGCTGAATGGGCCACTCAATCTGAGGATCTGATGGGAGATTTGATCTCACCCAATCACTGCACCCAAGCCCTGGTTGAAACTGACTTGGGACCTATCCCAACTGAAAATTTTTTTGCCCCACTTGATGGTGCACCGAACTTATCCACACTGCAAAAAATTCGTCTGATGTCGGGAAAACAAAAAGTGAAGGCCAAAGCCAATGCGACTCTTTCTGCAAAAATTAACAAAAACCCCGATAGCGTTGCTGCTAATACCCGCGCTGCTGTGAAAGCCCATGGGGACCTGGAAGAGGCTGGTGGGCCAGGGGGCCCACCCCTCACACCTAAGGGGCGATGGGGGAAACCTTCACTCTAGGGATGCTGAATATCACCGGACTCAAGGCCTCCCTGTCCCGGGCTAGGAAACTGAGTTTTTTACAAAATAATTTACCCGTGGATATCCTGGCCATCCAGGAAACCCACTGTCCACGAGGTTCTGAGGATGCTTGGAAAACAATGCTCCTACCATCCCTATCCTTTTGGTCAAAGCACTGTGGGGTGCTAATTTGGAAAAATAATTTTTTCAAATTTACATCTTCAGAAATATTCCTAAATGACCGAGTGCTCATTGTCACCTTCTCATGGGCCAATATTGCACACACAATTATCAACATTTACGCCCCAAATGGTGCACAAGAGCGTCGGGAATTTTTCTCGTCGGTCAAATCCCTCCCACTACCCCCGATTCTTTCCTAATCGGTGACATGAACTGTTGGCTAACCTCACCAATGGACCGGTGGCTGCCCTCACCCCATGCCCCACAGGGTCATGTAGAACTACGCGTTCTAAAAGCCACCCTTGGGTTAATGGATGTGTTGCCGTGACATGCCCCACTGCTCAAAAACATGATGCGTCCCCACATCCACAATGGCCAATTAAGGTCCATGACCCGCATTGACCTTATTCTAGCACTGGCAAAATTCCAACCCCACATCTCCCACTTCAAAACAACGAAAATGGAATTCTCCGACCACCAACTGGTCTCGATAACATGCCACTTACCCGTCACAGTTACAAAGGCCCCACATTGGTACAAAATCCGCCCCCCAGAGCTTGCGTCACCAGGATTTTCCACGTGGGCGGAAGAGGCAACTTTGGCAAAATTATTTGTTGCACCGTTTTGCGTGGACCCCATTTCCACCTGGGCAACTTTCAAAAAAGACACCATCCGCCACTATCGCCATCTCTCATCTAGATGCTCACGAGCCACATTGGCAGTTATATTGCGTGCGCTGGCAGATTTGGCCCACTTGGAGTCCAACATTCCAGCCTCAGGTTATAGCCCTGCATAGGGCCAGAAGTGGGCGGAGGCAGCAGCCCACCTCAACGCACTTGAAAGGCAACACAAACATTGGGTTTATGTCCAATACAGGGCCACACGCATCACTAAAGGCAACAAGTGCACCGCATACTTCTTTAAAAAAATTTTGCACCACGCCAGAGCATGGCCTGCACACAGGTGCGAAGATCGGATAATTCTATCGTGGACACACTGGCCAAAGTGGCAATCGAAATGCAAAGATATTACTCTGAGTTATACTGAGCCAAACCAATTCAGCCAGCCAAAATGGCAGAATTTCTCGACAGAGCTCATATCCACACCATTTTCCGATACCCAGAAATAATGAATTTAATTATTCCAAACGAATTATGGACTACCATTCGCGGTGCGCCAAACTGAAAATGCTCAGGCCCAGATGGCATTCCATATGAGTTCTACAAAAAATATTTTAAATACATATCCCCATTGCTGCTAGCCTCACTCAACCAAAGCCTGTTGGAAACGCGCCTCCTACCAGGAGGACATGAGCTTTATCAGTCACACTCTTCAAGAAAGGGGATAGACTAGACTTAGCCAACTGGCGCCCCATTTCTCTAATAAACACAGACACCAAAATTTTAACAAAAATCATGGCTAACTGTTTAGGGACTGTAGCATCTGCCACCATCTCTCCAGAACAATTCAGTTTCATCCCCAGAAGGTCAATTTGGGATAACGTGCACTCTGTGGCTAATGTGTGTCAGTCCACAGCCTCTGGGGCACTTGTATTCTTGGACCAACAAAAGGCCTATGATAGAGTAAACTGGGAATACCTTAGGGCCTGCCTTCAACAATTCCGCCTACCTCCCCGCTTCATTAACTGGGTGATGCTGCTCACGGAATCTGCAACAATGGCTGTGCGTGGCCCAGGTTTCCTAACGGATGTAGTCCATCCTCAAAGGGGCCTGCGACAAGGGGACCCCCTGAGCCCACTCTTATACAACTTCAGTCATGACCCACTACTGCGAAATGTGAATGCCCAACTCACTGGGGTCCATGTGCCAGGCCAAATTCCAGTCAAGATGATGGCATTTGCAGATGATTGCATGGTGGGGGTGTCTAATAATAAAGATGCATGCGCGCTTGAAGCCCTCATCCAGGAATATTCCCGGGTAAGCAATGCGGCACTGAACGCCTCCAAAACCAAAATCATCCTCCTTGGTCGGTTTCAGAACTGCTGGGCCCCAGCAAGTAGTTCCCAACCCAGCCCAGCTGCTCGCCCAATTCCACGCCTTACTAACTCAAAACACACCGCTCCACTGGTGCTCCCCTTTGTGCCGCGACCTACCATAGGACCGGTACGCCATCTGGGCGTGTGTGTTGGAGGCAGGAGGATACGCGTCAGCAGTAATGGAGGGCCATATACTGGACAACGTGACGAAGCGAATCGCCTCTCTCAGAGCCCACCCTACTACCCTCACTGGCAGGGTTGTTCTTGCCAACTCTATGCTCCTATCCAAAGTCTGGTTTGGAGCCCACGCCATCCTTCTCCCCAAGCTTCTTCAAATCCCTGTATGCTTTGCTACAAGGTTGGCTTTGGTCAGGCCGCCCTCCACCAGTATGGCTAGAGGTCATGTTTGGCCCTCATCATCATGGAGGCATGGGCCTACTTGACTTCAAAGCCCATGCTGCCAAGATCCTAGGCACCTGGATTGTGGCCATCACTGCTCCTACACTCCCATCCCAACACTGGTCCCGCGCGGCCCACTCCAACTTCTCCCGAGCCTTGGGCCTCAACAATCCATCAAACCCCCACTCCCTGATGAAATACCTCGCATCACACACATCAGCCACAGGTCCTCACGGGACCAAAACCCACTACAAACAAATCCTACTCTCCATGCAAAGTGCAGAGTGGAGAGTTCGTATTAGTGGACATACAACCCAAAGAGGCCGCCCCTCTCCTCAGTTCACACAAGAGGTACAGGGGCTACCCATCCATGATGGCGTGATCCCCATTCGACCCCAAGTCCTATCCAGGGTGGACTACCTGGACATGATGGACATCCCTTATTCCACTGAGACCCAGAAGACTATCTGGAAATACGCAAACCATCCTCTGTTGCAGCCTCAAGTCCGTTCCCATGTGTGGCGCTGCCTGAGGTGGGTGTATCATACAGCTGAGCGCTCTAATGCTTTACACTCATCCTGTGTCATTTGTGGCCAGTATGGAACGCTGTTTCACCACCTGGAGAAGTGTCCCACCTCTAAAGTAATATGGCGCGAAGTCCAACGTCTGCTAGGCCTGGATCAAACACATCCCTTCAGTCTGTCAAGAGATATGTTTGCTTCATCAATGGCCTCCCCCTCCCACCCTCCCTTCGTGCTCTGGTGGTTGCAATCGCCATGTGGACTATCCACACGATTGTCTTGGATGCCATCGCCGGATCTATCCCCACCCTCCCTGAAGCTGTCCACAGATTCTGGTCTCATTTGGTGGATCACTTTCAAGCGTGGATGTTTGGATATCTCCCACCACATCACCGGCAGCTGGTCTCCTCCTGGTTCCCAGTCTGGTTCATCAAATCAGACCCCTTCCTCCACATGTGCTCAATAGTGGCTACGCCCCCTACACACGTTCGCTCCCCCTTCCCATAAGTGGCGTTCCCGCTGGCAACAAGAGATAGCATCGCTTCTCTGGGGTGCCTCACCTGGTACTGAGTTTTGTCTCATCTGAGTCATATTCGGAAGTGTCCGTCCCATGGTCGGCCTTCCCCACAATAAATTTAAAGAAACATCCAACCCTTAATTTACCTTGCTCAATTACCACTTCTGTAAGATGACACCAAATAGTCTGTGTCTGTTATTTGGTTTCTGGGGCATCCACACTTATAGTTCAGTTCTCTTATAGCACCCACTTTTCCTAGCACATGAGTCGGCTAAAGTTACTAAGCCTATTAGCCTTGAGTATATTAAGGCAGGCTATATAAATTTCTAACCCAGCTACCATCCTCCAGCCAACCGTTGAGCTTACAAGACAACCATCGCGAATCAAAATTTAATGCATTTTGGTTTAATAGATCGATACTCTAGTATATCCTGAAGGGAAGTTACATGTCAAATAGGTATAATATTACATCTTTTCTAAACAATAGTCAGACTTAGATTACATATGAAATCTGGTTATGTTATGATTTATAAAATCAAACCTCTTATTTACAAGTTTAAAATAGATCTAGTTTACTTTTATTCACACTGTTTAGTTTAACTGAAGCCCTTTTACAACTGGTATCTCTAGTTGCATGAGTCATTTAACAATTTTGCTTTTATACTTGGGACAACTACAAATGTAAATAAGGCAACTTGGTGACTTTTTTTGTTTTCTGGAACAGCACTAGATGAGCTATTATCAAACAGAAAGTCTGAACTGGTCCATACTATGAAGGTTAGATACATGCACGAGCTTATTTATAATTTTATGATCTACCATTTGATTAAATAGGTTTGCTGGTGGTCTACTGTCATGAACTTAACATTACAGATATGAGAACATATAATTTTTTGGGCTAATTGACCATGGTTTGCCCTTAGTTACCTTAAATTCAGGACAAAGAGATATACAATTATCTATGATTATCAATTATATAACTTAACAGATAGATTAAAAGCTTATAATGGTAAGTATTTTTACTTCATTGAGGATCCTAAAAATAATTACATGCACAGTACATCTAAAAGTAGCATACTTGTATCCCTACTACAACAACAAATTATTAGTTTATATACTGGTACACTTACCTATCATGCCTCAACGGTATCATAACTTAATTATGATGGTATATAAGTTAAGTTCTAAGGCATTTAGAGTATAGTTAAAATTTGTTTGTAGCTATATGGTTCTACTGTATGTCACATAATTAATCAATCCTAAGTATAATATTATAAATAATCTTTATTAATATAATATTTAAGTTTACTATACTAAGTTGCTTGGTGTTGAAATAGTATTTTTACCATTAGAAAACTCACGGTTAGATTGGGACCATCTAGTACTAAAAAAAACTCACGGTTAGACTTTGCTGCATTTAAGAAAAGTTTAAGCTGTCAAACTTTTATTTTATCTATTAAGCTACTCTTTTAACTGTGTCACTATCATCGATTCAAACTGAAACTTAGTACTTAAGCCAATAGTGCGCACATTAACTATTGGACTGACTAATTCATTGATAACAATGAAGTGGGATGGTAGTGCATAGGGGTTCTATTAATTTATTTGTTGTAATAAAATATTTAGGGTGTACATTTAAAGCTAATTAGCTAATCGAGTAAAGTCAGTTTTAACATGGCTCGAAAGTGTTCGTTAAAGTGAATTTATAATGAAAGCTAAAATTGAAACTATTGATGATTACTAATTAGATCACGTTTTCCCTCTAAAATTTACTGGTAGGTTTAAATTGAGTTTTATGATTGGTAGAGCCATCATGCGGCAATGATCCTCTCATGATCTAACCTCCTATGATCCTTGTAAGCCCAATTAAAAAAGCGATAAAAGGGATCTACTGGATTATAAATTACAATCGTGAAAATTGTATTTTAAAATTGTGGGGGCTGGCTTTTGAGGTTGGATGGATTGACTGCGCTTTTTACTTGACTTTGTCACTTTAAAATGCTTAATCGGTGACCGCATATCGACCGATTTGAAATTTGACGAGCGGTGAAGCGAGGTTTTATTACATTAAGTTTAAATTTTGCTTAATTCAATAAAAAAGATTAAACGAAACTAAAAAATCAAAGCGAATCGCATGAAATAAGTTGATAGCAATTGGTGGGGTGAACCTAAACGCATAGTACAAAGTTGTATAATTGTAGAACATGGGATTGAAATGGAGAATGTATGGATACGAAAGCGATGAGACAGCGTCGATGGTGGTGCTTGGGAACTTGGTGGTCATCAGCGTTATTGGATTGGTTATGAACGTGTTTTTGATTTACATGCTGAAGTGGATCCCAGAAAAAAGCGCGTCCTTCCAGCTGATTTGGGTGGTTGGGGTAGTCGACCTCGCCTTCAGTGTGACTACGATGCTGGTGTGCGTTTTTCGTTTAATCCTAGGTTTTAGCGGAGCGTATTCATCGTGGTTCTACTGTCCAATCCTTGGTTCAACAACCTTCTTCTTGTGTGGGGTTTCAGGGATCCTGATGGGGGTTTTGGCTTTGGAGCGGTATAGCGTCGTTTGTCACCAACACAGCCTTCCGCGGGGCGTGATTTGGGCACTACCTCTGGTGCTTATCATAGCCGCGGCGGTTTTATTTATTGGAAATTCGGTGAGTGGTGGGTTTGTTCCTGAACCGGCACAGTTGTTTTGCATGCCTGAAAGCGAAACGTGGACAAAGTATGCCATCCTAGCAGTTGATTTACCTTTTAATCTCCCATTGGTAGTCCTATTCTTCTGCTATGTTTCCATCTTCGTCAAATGCTACCGTTTGACTGTCCCCAACCAGGACGATTCCATCACGAGAAAAGCTGCCATCAAAGCTTTGGCCTTACTCGCCATCTATTTTCTCTGTTACAGCCCCAAGTTCTCCACCACCACCATTGGCCTCTTTTACAACCCTAATGCTCCACCAAAGATCCTGTATATGCTCATCCCAATTGGCATGACCCTTATCGCCGTTGTCAATCCAATGCTTGTTATCCTCTTACACCGTAGAATTAAGCTTGTCGCAATCTCCTACTTTAACTCAAAGAACTATACCCTTCAGATGGAATAACTTCCCGTATAAAGTATAATGGCCCTATTTATCACACCCGTAAGCATTAAAATATGTAAATTTATAAGCTCACTCCTTAAAGTTTTTAATTTTTAAATAAATCAACTCATGGTTAATGATTATTGATACCCCTAACCCCCATGTCCCATCAAGTTCCCGATACCAGCCGTCAACCTTAACCTTAAAGACCGTCCGTCAAATTGGGATCGGACTCAAATTTGGCATAGTAGTTATTGGTTTAAATGTAAAATAGTAAATAAAAGGCTAAAAAATTAAAGATGAAAAATAGCGCTGCCCCATTAATAAGTCAGGGCTTATAACAAAGCGTAATTAGTCTATATTTTAATGAATGGGTAGATTTGTAAATATCTTCCTCCAAGAGATTATGGATTGATCTTATAATTCCCTAAGTGGGGTTTCATTAACCCCAATTAACCTTTAGCTACCTTTTTTAATGTTAATTTGTTTCCCAACTACTAATCTCAGATTGTTTTTATTTCACCTTAGCTATACCAAAATTATAATTTTATAAACTCTTTACTATCCTATATGATCTATTTGCTTTATTATACTAATCTTAAGTTATCTTAAACTATTGTATGTGGGAGCAACCAGGTTTCATTTCTAAGGTTGTGAGTATATTCCTGTTAACCGTATGAATGAAATTGCAATCTATTATATCCCCCTCAGGTTGGATTCTCTAGTATAAAATATTTACATGTTATGGTAACTTTAATTGTAATCTATTTATTTTTTACTACCATTCCTATTATATTTCTCTTTCTTATGACAATAATCCTTATGTCTCCTTGTTAAGTACAACTTGTAGGGTTTCTTATTGGATGGATGCTCAAATGTTCCTAGGGCCAGATAATTTTGCATAAGAGTAATAAGGGTATATTTAGCGCTTGGTTTATTTGATGAGCCAAAGAAATCACCTATTACTTACCATGAGACCAGGCAAGATGGGCTTTAATGGTCTAGGATAGAACTTAACCTACTATAGAGGTTCATAAGTTATAGCTATTCCCACGATGGCTCAGCAATATGGCTTCCCTAGATGCAATGGCATACGTACTTTCATACTGAGGAGGGTTAATAGTGGCACTTGCTTTGGGCAAAGGCTTAATACTCATTCTTCCCTAGGGAATTGGACTTTAAACTTTAAATCTAGAGGGTATATTGGATTTCTAATAGATAGCTTTCTGGTGCTTGTTCCAAGAAACACTACATATAGTATCTATAGTAGGCTTATTATGTTATTGATAACCGATGAATGGGGATAAAGTCTAGCACCTTTTACTGGCCAGATAGAGCTCCCATCTGTGAATGGGGACTGATAGAACTTAAAGAGGAGCTAGTCTTGAGATAGTTTCTAATTCATGTTATGAAACGAGTCAATGACTAAAATTAGAAAAGTATATTATGGGCAGACTCTTATTTTATTAGCGATCCAGTAGTTTATATATACAACGTGTGTATATAAAGATACTATCTATATATATAATAAAGATAATAGTAATAGAAAAAGTGTTAAGTGACATTCCATAATTTAGCATTATATTAACATCAAGAAGGGTAAAAATCACATACACTATCATGTGTATATTTTAGGTCACACATTGATAGGCTAGGTAACCGATACTCAGCATGATTAGTTATACTGGGTTGTGAGTACATCAATGTCCTATATATATTGAAATGTAGAATTTGATGGCATATCAGCTATTCTATTTATCATGTTTTGATACAATTATGTTATTCCCGGTGCTACTAAGTAAGAAGTGGATTGTTTTAGATTGAATTGGCATATCGAGGTAATTGTATTGAGGTTGATATATATAAAAAAATAAATGAGGCCGGCCAACCCTGGGACAGATATACCACGCCTAGTTTTATTTATTTTAGCCTGTGCTGGTTTCAAACCTGTTTCAGATAAAACATGATGCAGAATGTAGCAGGAACCACCCGCTATGCTAACACTACTCTTGATTGATATATATATTTTATATCTTAAATTTTATTTGGAGAAGGCTGACCATGAGATGATCACTTCTGATATGGTAACTAAACAACACAAATATAAGCTAGAGGCACCCCAGAGAAGCTAACTCTGTCTCCTGTTTCCAGCGAGAATACCAGACAAAGGAAGGTGTATCATGAAGAGAAGAGGCTGCGCTACTATTGAGCACATATGAAGAAAAGAGTCTAAAGTGATGAACCAAACTGGAAACCAGGATGAGACCAACTATCATTGATTGGATGGTAGGTAACCAAACAACCATGCTTGAAAGTGGTCCATAAGATGTGACTGGAATTAGCATACAGCTTCTTGGACGGTGGGATTAGAGCCTGAAATGGCATCTAAGACCTCTGTGTTGATAGTCCACATAGCATTTGTAACCACTAAGGCTCAGAAGGAAGGTTGTATAGGGGAATTCAAGGACAAGGCGAAGATGTCCTTAGATAGGCTGAAGGGCTCTGTTTATTCCTGGCAAAAGAGATGTTGAACCTCATTCCAGATTGATTTTGATGGAGGGTACTCTTCCAGGTAGTGGACCAAAGTCCCATATTGGCCACACACAACACATGAGAAGTGTGATGCATTGGATCACTCAGAAGTAAGGTATACCCGTTTCAAGCAGCGCCACACATGGGAAAAAAATGCAGCTGCAAAAGGGGGAGTTGTAAAATTTGCGGGAGTGTTAAGAGATGTTGTGAGGTTTTTGCACAGGGTTTTGGCCCACTGAGCAATAGGACCAACCATATGATGATTGTTGCCCTTCAAAACAACAAAATAAACTAAAGAAATAATATTGAGCACTTGCTCCCACTATACTCTTTATTTAATATTAAACACAGCTGACCCTCGCTGTTTTGCCCTTCCTCCTTATTAACAACAACCTCCCTTGATCATCTCATCTATATTATAGCAACTTCAGTTGCTACCACTTTCATGGCTTAGATATTTAATTTGCCATATCTCATTTGTTCCATCAATTCTTCATTTGTTAATTTCACAACCGCCTAATTTTTAAGCAATTCCCCAACAACCCAATATCACCTCACTTCAAGGCGCTCAAATAATTATTACTCATAGTAACTTGGTGGATCCTATCCATTCAACCATTACAACTTAAGGCTTATCATACAGTCATATCAGAATCATGACAGAGGGTGATGGGCGCACTTACAGATGGCTTTCTGGCTTTAAGGGAGTAGGGAATGTCCAACATATCCAGATAATTCACCCTGGCCATAATAGGGGACCTCCTTGATATCATGCTGTTCATAACAGCTTGGCCTTGTACTTCCTATGTGAAGTGGGGAGTAGGATGACCTCCTTGGTTGGTTTGCCCACTGATGAAAATTCTCCACTCAGCGCTCTGTATGGAGAGGAGAATTCATTTGAAGTGGGGTGACATCCCATGCGGGCTCACAACAGAGGGATGTGAGGCAAGATATTTTATCAGAGAGTGGGGGTGGGTAGGATTGCTGAGGTCCAGGGCGTGGGAAAAATTGGAACAGGCCACGCATGACCAGGGTTGGGCTTGGAGTGTGAGGTTGGTGACTGCAGCGATCCTGGTGCCAAGTATTTTGGCAGCATGGGCCTCGAAAATTAGCAGTCCTATACAACTATTATTGCATGGGCCAAACAAGCCATCCAGGTGCACTGGTGGTGGGCAGCCTAACCAAAGCCACCCTTGTAGGAGGGCATATAACAAGGTGAAGGAAGATGCGGAAAAGGAAATAGCATGGGCCACAAACCATACTTTAGTAGGAGCATAGAGTTGGCCAGCCGAACCTAGCCTGTAAGGAAAGTTTTGTGGGCTCTGAGGGAGGCGATGCATTTTGTAACATTGTTCAGGATATGGTGCTCCATCACCAATGAGGCATACCCTCTCACCTCCAGCCACACACCAAAATGGTGTACCAGACCAGCAGTGAGTCTTGGCACAAAAGGGAGCACAAGCAGGGTGGTATGGGGTGGGCGGGGCAAGTGAACTCGTGAGCTAGCTGCTGAAGCCAGTAGGAGACAGGGTGCTGGTGACCAGTAGACTTGGAACTGACCAAGGAGAATGATTTTGATTTTGGAGGCGTTAAGTGCAGCGTTACTCACCCTGGAGTAAACTTGTTTAGTAGCCTCAAGCGCGTGTAAATTTTTGTTGTTTGAAACTCCAACTACACAATAATCAGCAAACGCCAACATCTTGATTGGTGCTTGGTCTTTCATATGGACACCTGTAAGGAGGGCATTCACATTGCATAAAAGTGGGGTGAGGCTAAAGTTATACAATAGTGGGCACAAAAGGTCCCTTGGTGGAGGCCCCTTTGAGGGAAAAGTACATCAGTGAGGAAGTCAGGGCCACGCACAGCAATTGTGGCAGATTCCATAGCAACATCACCCAATTAATGAAATGATGGGGGAGGTGAAACTTGTGGAGGCAGGCTTTGAGGTAATCCCAGTTGACTCTATTATAAGCCTTCTGCTGGTCTAAAAAACATGTGACCCAGTAGCCGTGGATTGGCAGACGTTGGCTACAGTGTTTATGTTGTCCTATATAAACCAATGGCATAAACCAAATTGCTCATTGGAAACGATATTAGAGGCAACTTCCCTTAGGAGGTTGGCCACAACCTTAATAGATAATTTAGTATCTGTATTAGTAAGTGAAATGGGGCACCAGTGTCATGGAAATGGCAGAAGAGGATTAAACTGGCCTTCCAGTCAGGATGCGTAAGCACCCAAAAAGCAAGCCAGAATGCCAGAAGCATGCCGAATGAATGACGTTATATGGAGCCAGGCATTGGGAAATGACAAATTATTGGTGTAACACAACAGTGAGTATGATCCCAACAACGAACCATACTGAGCTCACTCCCGACCCAGGGGGTCTTGCTGCAGGGGTGGGATCACAGAGATAGTTTCAATAAGTTCATCAGCATATGGGGTCATTTCAACTGGGGAGGCAAGGAGACAGATTCTCTCTTGAAGTTGGTGGACATAAGGCCACAAGATCCCCGTGTACTGTTGCCGGAAGTTCATGATATTGAGATTATAGAGCCAAAAATATCTGACTCACTGAATCCAATCAATGACAGAGGGGGACATAGTGACCACAAGTACTGGTAGAGCCCATCCGGTATATGGACCAACATGCCACTAGGAAAACGCCATCAGGGATGCAGCCAGAAGGAACAATACAATAAGAAATTGATTGGTTTTTCAGACAAATTTTTTTATTGAAGGAAAAGAAAGAAAATCGACCAACACATTTTCTCAGTGCAATGCAACTGATTAAATAGTGGTTGATTGGGGTAGTAACAAGCCAGGATTGGGGACCTCAATTTTGACCTAACTGGCGAATTATTCAGGAATGGGCAGGTTTATTCCCTGGGAACCAACATCAAAAATTTGGCGGCAGGCCAAGTCGCTGTCAGTTTGATCTCAAATGTCCAAACTGAGGCTCAGTTGCATTTCTAATAGTTAGTGCATTAGCATTTAGTCTGACGGATGGTGAGAATCCCCCAAGGCCACCCCACATAGGGGCTGGTCCATTTGGTTGGGAACGGGTTCAGGATGGCCAACCCACCCATAATCAGTTGTGGAGCCATTCATTTAATCAGTGGCATCACATTGGCTGCAATGCCCAAATTGTCGACAGGTTACTTCAAACCATTGTTGATGATGTCTGATACTGTAGCCTGCCCATCGAGGATGATCCCCAATGACTTTGGTAGGGAGTGATTTGTTTGATGCATGTTAATAGAATTGAAACCGTTGGGCATTCTGGCTGATAACTCAGTCTTCATACCTTTCAGGCCATTTGAGATCCAAACATCGGGAAGATTGCCGTTTGAATTTGTTCCAATTGATTTCAAATCAACAATCTTGGCGCAGATTTTGCTGATTCCCCATAACAGTTCTGCTGAGTTAAGTGTGGGAACTGGGGGTGGGATTCGAAGTAGAAGAGCTGTTACCCAGTGCTCATCTACTATGTGAGCGAGATCGCCCTGAGTAATGAGGGGTACCGCCATCCTCTTTGGTGCCTTCTTGCTCAGGAACAGAAAAATGGCCCAAATAACAGCCAGGGGATGTTCCCTGGGACTTACATTACCCTTTCCTTTTTCCAAAGGAAGGGCCCCACCACCAGGAAACTGCACCAGAGCCACATTCTTGTGCGCCTTAAGTAACTTGATTGCCATAATCGTTATGACTTTTTTTGGGGGGGGGGGGGAGCCTCGGGGTGGGATATGTGGAACGCTTCAACCAGGTCCATGCAATTCGCGGATTGCATGCCTTGACCCAACTGTTTACATAGGCCGGATACCCTTTCCAGGCCATGAGATATTGGATGGAACGTCGCAATTTCTGAGATGCCAGGATAGCCTCTACCTCAGCCTCTTCCCCATTATCGATGATGATTGGTTCCAGTTCCATAGGAATTGCACCCTTGAAGGGCGACAGCTGGGAAAAGTGGAAAACAGCATGCTTCTTTCAATGCACAGGGAGCTTCAGTCAGAATGACCCATTGCCCAATACCTCCTCCACCAAATGGGGACCCAAGCATTTACAGGTGAATTTATGGGAGGGAGCCTTGATTCTTAAGTGATGGGTATCAAGCATGACGTAGGAGCCCACCATGAAATCATGACCCAGAAGATGCTTACAATCCGTGAACTGCTTGTAGTCATCAATGGCTTTAGTATTGTGTTCCCGCACTAAGGCTTGAATTGATCTGATATGGGCAGCATGGTCCGCGGCAGCTTGAACCTCAAGCCACAAGCATGGCCCAACCAAAAATGAAGGATTATAACCCAACGTTGCTTCATAGGGGGAAAACCCCATGGTCACGTGGGTCCCATTATTGTAAGCAAATTGAGTGAGAGGAAGGCCATCGGCCCAAGTATCCTGTGCAGCTGCAGCATAGCAATGAAGGTACTGTCCAAGGACTTGATTGACCCACTCAGTCTATCCATCGAACTGAGGATGATATGCCATGGAGCAACAGGGGGTTATTTTTAGGATCAATAGGAGTTCACTCCAAATCCGTGCAGTGAACTGTGAGCCGCAATCACTAATGATCTCCTGATGGAGACCAAACATTGAAAACACATGGCGTACTAAAAGGCGGGCAGTTTCTTCCGATGTAATTGTGGAAGTACAAGGTATAACAAGGGAAAATCTCGTGAAACAATCCACCACTACCATCACCGCTATGAACCCATTAGAACATGGGAGTTTAACGATAAAGTCCAGGGACACTGAGGTTCATGGGCCCTCCACCTGCTGTAAGGGGTGAAGGAGACCGTTTTTGCTAGAGCGATCTGACTTAGCCCTAGTGCAAGTAACAAAATAAGTGATCCAAGCTGGAACCTCTTTGTCAGACCCGCCCAATTGAAGGTACTCTTGATCAAATTGATGCATTTCTTGTTACCAGGATGTCTGACTGTGAGGGGGTCATGATGTGTGCAGAATACCTCTGATCGGAAGGAGGGGGAACCCAGATGCGAGACCAAAAGTAAAATGAGTCCCTCCTCTAAGGAGTATAGGGAGTGTTTGTGACTTAGAAAGCCAACTGCTCAACCAACTCCACACCCTCAGGGCAGGCCATTTGACTGGCTAAGACCTGAGTCACTAGTGGGCCGTTGGGAGCCAAAGAGATGGAGGGAACAATGGGGGAACAGTTTGGCAGGATTTGAGCACCAGGAATCATGGTAACGAGGTCCACTTCCTCTGGTTCTGAGGAACAGTGGGTGGGGCTGTGGCTTAGGAAATCAGGGAAGTACATTGAGCGCACCTTTAACAAATTCATATCTAAAGTTAAAACTGCACAGGTCCCAATAGGTTTGGGCTTGCTGATGCACCAATTTTTGGGGTTTGCAAAAATACAAAAGGGACTGGTGATCCATGCAGACCATTAATCATGGCAGGCACCCTGCAACAGATACCGCCAATGAGTTAATGCCATTCAATAGCAGCCAATTCCTTGTCATATATGGCCCAAGACTGCTCCGTGGCTGTGAGCTTCCAGAAAAAGTAGGTGACCAGGTGCTCAAAACCATCGTGCTCCTGAAGAAACACCGCTCCCACTGCTACCAACGAGGCATCACATGCAACAATATATGGTTTGGTGGGATCAGCATGCTTCAAAATGGGTGGAGACACAAACACCTCTTTGATTGATTTGAACACCTGCTGGCATTCAAGCATCTAATGAAATGGTACATTTTTCCCAGTAAGGGGTGGAGCAGTGCGGCCAGCTGGGAAAGTGCCAGGGAAAACTTTTTAGGAAAATGATAGTTCCCAAGAAACTCTGAAGTTGTTTCTGCGTAGTCAGGGTTGGCCATTCTCATATTGCATCTAATTTGTTGAGAGGGATTGCATAGCCATCTTTGAGAACCAGATTCCTGAGGAAAGTAACCTCCTCCTTAATAAAACTCACACTTGGAAGGTTTGATGAATAAACCTGCCTTATGCAAGGCGACCACCACCACTTCCAAGTTAGTAGTGTGTTGTTTGGGAGTTGGGGAGTGAACCAGGAATCATCAATGTATGCAACTGCACAGGTAAACTGAGGTCACCCAGTAAATTGTCAATTGTACGTTGAAATGTAGCGGGAGCATCCTTCAGCCTAAAGGGCATTACACGGAATTGGAAAATGCCGCGCTTCATCTGGATTGCTGTTAACCATTCCTGACCTTTCATTACCCAAATTTGGTTGAAGGCGTTCACCAGATCTAGCTTAGAAAACACAGATTTGGCGATTGCCTGGCTGATCATCTGCTCCAGAGGCAAGGGGTAGGGATCAGAAACTGTTATTTTATTCAAGTGACCATAATCCATGCAGGGATGGAGAGAACCATCCGCTTTTTTTGCGAAGATGTTGGGGAAGGTGACAGGTGAAGTTTCCTTGAACAACCAACCTTTTTTCAACATATCGTCCAACCAGTTATTGAGTGCTACTTCTTCCTCAGCTGTATGGGGATACAACGGACAGTTGATGTTCACCAACTCCATGGTCATTCAAAACCCACAATCAAACCTAGTGTGCTTAGGCAGACGATCCACCTTTTCCAAGTCAAAGATTCTCTGATAGCAAATTAAGCTCTCAGGAAAATTGGCCAGGATGCCCGCAGAAGTGACTAGGGTAGTGATAGAACTGGTTCCTTGTATCTTCTTGAGGGTGTCAATCAAAGGAAATCTAACCTTCAGATGATCATTGGTAAACGACAACATATTAGACTCTAAGTGAATCTTAACATGTTGTCAGAGCCACCACCCCACACCTAAGATCACCAGAAACATTAAGTTCAGCATGGCCAAAAAACAATCGCAGAAGCTGAACTGGTGGATTGAAAAAGGTACTGGTTGGCGAATGACATATGAGGTCTGGGAAGCAGATGAGGCCACCATCACTGAGGGGCCCACATCCATTTCCAGTTCTAATTGTTGCACCAACTTGACACTCATGAAGTTCCCCGCTGCTCCAGTATCCACCAGGGCTTTGAAGATGAAATGATGTGGGCTGACACTGATCTTCATAGGCAATAGGAAATAAGCTAAATTTTGTTTATTGGAAGATTTGACCTATCCTTTTGAGACTGAAGAAATAACTGGCATATCAGGGGTAAGGTTGGGGTCTTTTGCCGGAGCGAAAATTTGGAGTATGAGGATGGGGGAAACGACTTCCTCCGTCTGGGCCTGAACAGATTCATTAATAGGTGACCCTGTATCCACTAACTCAGACTCAGGAGTTATAGCAAGATTGGTACCCAGATCTACCGCTAGTTCAGAGATAAGCGTGTTGTCTGCATCTACTTTGGGTAACCCAATCAAAAAATTCCACTTCTGATAATGGGAAACATGATGGGGTAAGTCGTTGATGGTGGTTGTGATGGCACATATTTGATCTACTGATCCTTGGATGATGGACCAGATCAAGTGATGAGTGGAACCCAAATCAAAGCCTGATCTAAAGATTGCCTGAATTTATCAATAGAGAGACCCAATGCGGGGCCAGTTCACGAAAGGTAGAAAATAAAGAAATCAGGCTAGGGGCTTTGACCATGGCATAGATCAATCTGAATAGTTGGTCCAATTGTGACACAGGGGGTTTCAAGGCAGCCAACATGACAGCCATCAGGGGTGGAGTCACCTGCATGTGAGGAAGAGCGCAAAAGACCTCTCACCCAATGGCGAGCATCCCCATCCACAGCATCTAAAAACGTGAGCCCTTGTTGAGCATGGGATAATGCGGAAGTGTTATTAAGTGCAATTGCTGTATGCACTTAAACCTCAGCGAGTGTGTGTCAAGAACATGATTGGTGATCTCCTGGGAGGGGACACTCGAACTTCCTCTGGGATAGTGGAAGGAGGAGGAGGCGCAATCTGCACAGATTGGGTGGATTGAAGAAGATTTCCCAAGGTAGAGCGGATACTTCTCCCAAAATCGGAAAGTGACCAAAAAACAACTAACAGAAAAAACTACTGTTTGCACATTCATTTGGTAAAGGGTAACCACTGCAGCGCCCAGTTCAAAGAGCAAGGCAGAAGTGGCTGGAAATAAAGGTTGGTCAATTATGTCATGGAAATGGCAGAAGAGGATTAGACTGGCCTGCCAGTTGGGATGCGTAATCACCCAAAAAGAAAGCCAGAATGCCAGAGGCATTGCTGACTGAATGACGTTATATGGAGCCAGGCATTGGAAAACAACAAATTGTAGGTGTAGCACAACAGTGAGTATGATCCCAAAGACAAACCACACTGAGCCCACTCCTGACCCAGGGGGTCTTGCTGCAGGGGGTGGTATCACAGAGATAGTTTCAATAAGTTCATCAGCATTTGGGGTTATTTCAACCGGGGAGGCAAGGAGACAGATTCTCTCTTACAGTTGGTGGACATAAGGCCACAAGATCCCCGTGTACTGTTACCGGAAGTTCATGATAGTGGGGTTATAGAGCCAAAAATATCTAACTTGCTGAATCCAATCAATAACAGAGGGGCCATAGTGACCACAAGTACTGGTAGAGCCCATTTGGTATATGGACTGACATGCCACCAGGAAAACGCCATCAGGGATGCGGCCAGAAGGAACAATACAATAAGAAATTGATTGGTTTTTTGAGAAAAATTTTTTTATTAAAAAAAGGAAGAAAATCAACCAACACATTTTCTCTTTACAATGCAACTGATTAAATAGTGGTTGATTGGGGTAGTAACAAGCCAGGATTGGGGCCCTTGATTTTGACCTAACTGGCGAATTTTTCAGGAATGGGCAGGTTTATTCCCTGGTAACCAACATCATAAAATTTGGCGGCAGGCCGAGTTGCTTTCAGTTTGACCTCAAACGTCTAAACTGAGGCTCAGTTGTGTTTCTGATGGTTAGCATGACAGTGTATGGCCCAATGAGTGGTGGTAATCCCCCAAGGCCACCCCACATAGGGACAGGTCAATTTGGTTCAGAACGGGTTCAGGATGGCCAACCCACCCATAATCAGTTGTGGAGCCATTCATTTAATCAGTGGCATCACTTTGGCTGCAATGCCCAAATTGTCAACAGGGTACTTAAAACCCTTGTCGATGATGTCTAATACTGTAGCCTGCCCATCAAGGATGATCCCCAATGACTTTGGTAGGGAGTGATTTGTTTGATGCATGTTAATAGAATTGAAACCGTTGGGCATTCTGGCTGATAACTCAGTCTTCATACCTTTCAGGCCATTTGAGATCCAAACATCGGGCAGATTGCCGTTTGAATTTGTTCCAATTGATTTCAATTCAACAATCTTGGCGCAGATTTTGCTGATTCCCCATAACAGTTCTGCTGAGTTAAGTGTGGGTACTGGGGGTGGTATTCAAAGCAGAAGAGCTGTTACCCAGCGCTCATCTACTACATGAGTGAGGTTGCCCTGAGTAACGAGGGGTACCGCCATCTTCTTTGGTGTTTTTTTGCTCAGGAATGGAAAAATGGCACGATCAACAGCCAGGGGACGTTCCCCCAGTACTTACAGACAGTTGGCAAATTCCATTTTATCCTCATTTTTATACAGATTATTGTGAAAAGTCTTCTGGCCCCAAGGAAGGAGATGTATTTCTAACAAACACTTATTCATTGAGGCAAGCAACAAAGAGGAAAAATAATTAAAATATATCTTGTAGAACTCATAAGAATCCCATATGGACCTGGGTATTTCCTGTGTGGTGCACCGTGAAAGGCATACCAGAGTTCATCCTGAGAAATTAAATTCATCAACTCTGGATAATGGGAAATGGTGCATATATGTGCACTTTTATGAAATTCGTCGACTTCAGCCAGTTTGACTGGATCAGAGCAATACAATTTGGAGTAATAATTTAAAACTTTGGTTGCCAATTCAGCTGGAGCATCTGTGACGGAGTGGTCTGGCAGCCTCACCTGTGTGCAGGCCAAGTTCTGTCTTAGTGTGAAGAATTTTCTGGAAAAAGTAGGCAAACACGAGTCACCCACTATTATATTTTTTGCCTTATACTACATACAAACGTGATGTTTGTGTTGTCTTACCAGTGCGTTGAAATGAGAAGACACTTCTGTCCACTTACATCACCAAACAGATTTGTAGCCTGCAGCCAGAACGTTAGACTCCTGGTGGTCCACTTCTGCAAGCATGTGCATAATGACTGCTGATACATCCTGAGAGTGACTCTATGAGAGGTGGCATGCCTGGCGGATGGTGTTCGCTTTGAAGACTGACCAGATAGTAAGTGGGTCTGCACAGAATGGTGTGGTGAATTCTGGTGCTGAAGTTTTGGTATCCACCCATGAGGAAATTTGGCAATGTGTTCTCAGCTGGACAAAGTCTACACCATGATGGCGCCTGTGCCATTGGGTGCAACAAAGAGAAGGAAATTGACATCAACCTGTGGTTAGAGAAATCTATTTTTGTCATCTTAAAGTGTACAACCTGGACTGAAAGTCCAATGGGGAAAGAATAAGGTCAATGCGGGACAAAGACATCAGCTGACCATTGTGCACATGGGTACAGGACATGTTGGGGAGCACCGGTGCATGTTAAGTAGGGTATCAAAAAGCCCCACAGTGACTTTTATAATGCGAAGTTCTATGTGCCCCTGCGGGTGGTAGGCGTTGAAGGCCAGCGGTCAGTGGCCAGGTTGGCCCAGCAGTTCATGTCACCCACCAAAAATGGGTCATGGGAAGCGGGAGGGAAGTAACGTATGAGAAGAATTCCCAGCAAGCCTGCGCACAGATCAGGGCATAGATACCAATGATAGCGTGCACTTCTTCATTCCACAAAAAGGACACTACAGGCACATGGTCATTGAGGAATGAATTTTTAGAAGTAAGCTTAAAATTATGGGTCACACATATAAGAACCCCATAGTGTGGTGACCAAAAAGAGAGGGAGGGAGGAGCATGATAGTACATGTTACCTCAGCACTGTGTGGACAGTAAGTTTCCTGAATGACCAGGATGTCCCTAGAAAATTATTTTCAAAAACTCAGTTTTCTAGCCTGGGATGGTGAGGCCTTGAGTTCAGCGATGTTCAATGTCCCTATTGTGAAGGGTCCCCCATCGCACTTTAGGTGTTATGGGAAGGGCTCTCTTGCCCATCCTTTGCCACTTTCTCAGCGGCAAATTTTTTGACCTTGTCTCTGGTCCTTCATATGAGGGCCTAAGAGTTGCCATTACTTTGGAAGTTGGTGTGGTTTTGATTTTCTTTTTTGCTGCTTTGTTTCAAATTAAGAATTGCTGTGCTCCTGTGGTGCATCATTGCAGGTCAACAAAATTTGGGAGGGAAATGGATGGTAGAATTGGTTCAATTGAGGCTTGGTAATATTGCTCGGGTAGATCCAACTCACCCATCAGGTCATCAGGCTGGTTAGCCCAATCTGATTGGTGAATGGATTCACGAGCCACTTCAGCAGTGAATGACTCAATGTCATCCTGGGTCTGGGCAGGCGGGATCATGGCCGCTGTCTTGGCTGCTGCTCTATGGGATTGATTGGCCATTTTGCATTCTTTCAGGGACACAAGTTTGATCTGAATGTAACACCCCTGCGCGCCCCACGAAAAAGTGGCGTCAGTGTCAATATAGAGTTCATAATGGGTATCTGCACTGTCCATTGCTTTTTTAACACTAATGGTGCCCAACCCAAAAAGGGGAGACGCCACGCATCTTAATTTGCAAATGGGCCAAACAAAGGTTTATTAGAAATAAAAAATTTCTAATATGGCACTCAGCTAACAGCCTAGGAAGCTATATAAGAAGATGAGGATGGTTCTTGGAAACCTCTATCCAGCACCCGCTTTAGCTGGTGGACCATGGTAGACAACATTGGGGTAGGAGCATCATCAACATGAGGCATAAGGAGTAAAATTGGTCATTTCCTTCATTGATGAGGCCAGCAGTGTCCATTGCCTCAACGTATTGAGCAAGTTAATGCTCAGCGAAAGTAATGAAGCAGGCACACAAGCACATGACTTGATGCACCAGCGGAATTTGGGATAAAAGAGGTCAAAAAGAGAATTTTTTGCCACATCAATGCAAGCACAACTCGCACTAAAAGCGAGCTCCTCAATTTCATATTCTGCATATTCCTCAAAATCATGGGGAAAATTGGGGATAGGAATATCCTCAACAACGGGATGTATTAAACTATGAAGTTGCCGGCGAAGTAGAGTGTTGGCAGGGGCAGCTGCAGCCTCAACTGCAATTTTGATAATATTTTTATAGATAGGAAGACCGTTTCAAGGGAAAAAACAGTGGGGATGTGAATCAGAGTCACCCATAACTCCTCCAAAGCAAAATAAGGCTTTATATGGTATTTCTGTTCATCCTCATCAATACATTCCAAGAGCTTCAAATGGATTTAATATTGTCCAGCACTGGGCCAGCCACCGGATTTTGGGAGTGGCAGGAGCTGATTGGCCATGTGCTGTCAACCATGGCAGCCCAGCTGAAACTGGTTCAGCTATTAACTCAGGATTCCATAATCCAGTCAAATTTTGATTCATGATTTTTAAAATTTTTGTTTTGATTGGCTGCTGCTTTGGAAGCAGCACCAAATTGCCCCAAGGTTGGGGGCAGGAGGATTGAGCCCCATTCAAAAAAATTGGGGTGAAACAGCCTCAGGACTGACGTCTGAGGAATGAGCGGCAGAAGAGGCGGAAGTGGCAGAATTATAAACTTTGGGGAACTTGCGCTTTGAGTGGTCAAGCTCAGCACAAGAGGCAAATGGCACAACCATTTTTGACATGTGCCCAGGATGGGTTATCAGGGGCAGATCTGATCACAGGCAGGGGGAATCTTGAGATGGGTATCATGATAAAATGGGTGGATTGATGCATTGGCGCAAGGCCTGGCCAGACAATCTTCCCCATTTGGAACCATGAACTGCAAGTTGGGGTCTGCGCATAAACAGCTAAACCCTCTGTGAGATTGTGACAGAGGCGTTTGAGGGAGAGATGAGAGGGCAACCCAGCAAACTGACCACCAAAGTGGCCTCATCTAGGATCTGGGTTCAAATAAGGGAATAAGGATTTTTTAAAAATGATTTGCAGCTTGGCTGCTGCTACTGCATTGGCTTCTAAATAGAAGCTAAGATCAAAGTACTACTTAAAGGGGCAGAAGTCAATAAAGACAGCGGGTTAAAAAATGCTGTGGCAATCTTGATGATGGCCGTGCTCACATATGGGAAGAGATTCCCATATTTGTCCTGGAGCCTGAAACACAAATTGCTCCGTGGGAGCACCAAAGGGTTCCAGAGCACTTCCTGAAAGTTTGCAAGGTGGTGGACCAAGTCCCAAGGGGGGACATAATGCCTGGTAGCGTTGGGAGGGCTAACAGAGCCATCCCAGGTGCATTTCACCAGTGGCTGAAAGATGCCAGATGGTAGTGCGCCACCACCCCCAAGCCATGGCATCAGGCATCAATTGCACCAACATTGATAAGTTTTGGCTCTATTGAGCAGTCACTTATTGTATATATCTGAAAAAATCCAAATTTGGCTTGGATTTAGTTATTGAAGTGAAAGAGAGATAATAATTTTTTTTCATTGCACAGGGTAGGATTTTTGTTTGGGTGATGCCCTCCTTAGTGGGGCATGTGTGGGCATTGTGGCCAAAAGCATGACAAAACATGCAGGTAGGGGGAGCACTATCCACGGTGATGCATAACGGGGAGAATTTCTTCCCATCTTTCATGATTCTGATATGACTGGATGATAAGCCCTAAGTCAATATGGTAGAATGGATGAAATCTGCCGAGTTGTTTTGAGTACAATTAATTTGAGCGCCTCAAAATAAGACAATATTGGGTTGCTGGGAAATGGCCAAATTGGGTGATTGTGAATTAACAAAGAAGAATTGGCGGAACCAATGAGATACAGCGAAGTGAATTACTAAGCCATGAAAATGATACCATCCAAAGTTGCTATGATACAAATGGGATGAGATGATCTAGAGATGTTAGGTTGTTAATAGTTTTAGAGGGGCGACACAGCGAAAATCAGCTGTGTTTATTATAATAAATAAATAAGTATAGTGGGGACAAGTGCTTCATATTATCAATAAAAGTTTATTTATGTTGTTACAAGGGCAACAATCCTCATATTGTTGGTCCTATTGCTCAGTGGGTTGAACCCTGCGCAATTTCGTTTACAGCATATCTCAACGGAAATGCCAATTTTATAACAGTGGTGCTCACTATAGGGGGCCCATTAACCAATAATACAATGAAAACTCAGCTGTTGGTTATGTCACATCCAGGTTGTTTTATAAAGGAATCTGCACAGAATGCTTGGCCTGTTGCATATGAAGAGTTGAATCTCGCGTTAGATACTGTGCTCAAAAGACAAGATGAGTTGCTTCAGAAGGTTTAGAGTGATAAGTTGCAGCCATTTGATCACGAAGGAAATATTCATGGGTTTTTTTTGCTGATTTGAGTTTGCAACTAAAGGTACTTTGGATTGACAGAAGGCAAAACTATTGCTCTCCTCTTTGGATGTTTGGAGTGCTGATCTAGTTTTTTGTTACCTCTCATCTAGTTCCAATTCATACCCTGAATTTAAGGAGACAGTGCTGCGGTTGTTTAGAGGGAATGCCAAAATGTCGCAGCAAAATGAGTTTTTAACCATTGGGTTTCAACTTGAGACTCTCAATGCGTTTGCTGATTGATTCTCAGCTGAAGCCCATGTGTTAATTGGGGTAGGATATTTAACTGAATGTGAAATATGCATAGCGTTGACCTCTCCTGTGAAACCATATCGTGAGCTTTTTAATGCCTTGGCTCCATATTTAGAGGTTAATGTACCCTTGCTTAAAATTATTCCAAATTCTACGCCGTTTAACCGCTTCCTTCCCTCCACCCAATATATAGCAGAACCCTAGTGCCTCCGCTGCTGGAATTTATCTGGAGGAATTATCCATCCCTATTCAGCGTCCATTCGGCATCCCCTGGCCTTATCATTGATACATGCCTCACTTCCAATCCAATTGCCAACAGCAGCTCACCTATCAGGAGGAGCCGGTTTACACTGTTCAATTCCAGCCCAACCTTTGGGGTGGCTCCTTTTACAATAATCAAGGTTGTAGGTCTTATGGGATATTTTTGCTTTTCGTGTGGTCACTCTGGGCATCTGGCTAGAAGTTGTCACATTTGTCAGGCCCAGTACTTACCGCAGGAGCAGTACCACCAGGGAAAAGTCAGAGCAGAGTAGAGATGGGACTCTCTACCTCCACTATTCTGACCCAAAAAGTCCCACCGGAACCTATTCCTGTACCTTCAGTGGAAGTTCCTCAGTATGATGACGCCTTCTTATATTAACAACCATTTGGAGGGGTGAATGTGCTGACACGACCAAAATTCACAGACATGGCGGAAGCAAACTCTCAGGAACAGCCAAAGCCCTATGGTTGTCAAATGTTCGATCACCTTTCTGCTGACAAACCAGATTTATAAGCTGATGCGCTTATCTTGACAGGGGTAAGCGTGGCCCTCCCTGTGGACGCTATTGTTAAAGAACACCTTAAAGTGGGGAAGGGTATTATGAGCTTCCTTGGAAAAAAAGACCAATTAAATGTCCATATCTTAAAACAATTAGATGCATCTTACTCCAAGTTTACTTACTGTTATACTGTTGTAGCAAAAACTCAAGTTCATGCGATAATCAATACAGGTGCCCCAATCAACATAGTATCCACAAAGTTGGTGTCGAAGTTGGCATTAAAGCCTGATGTGGAGCATCATATGGTGTATGGGACTGCAGGAGCAGAAAGCTCAGTCTCTGAAGGAGCGTACAGCGCGCTACCCTTGCAGTTTGGGTCAATTGTCATTTTAGCCCCAGCTATAGTGTTACCAAACAATAACTACGACCTGTTAATTGGAACCACTTTTATGCACCACTTTGGGGCTGTTGTTGATATGACAGCGGAGACATTTGAAATTATGGGGCAGCGGATCCCAATCTACTTCACTTCCAGCGGAATGCCAAAGGATTTGGTACACATGAGTCACATTGACCTTGTGTACAGTGATGGAGTGGTTGCGGTTCACTATAATTGACTAAAGAGCAAGACGCGGGCCCTTCCTCACCAAATTTATGAATATAAAGGGCTACCGCTTTGAGCCGCTGGCTCTATATATATTCCCTCTGGCCATCAAGCAATTATAAGCACTGAGTTGGAGGTGGAAGTGCCTGCTGGGCAATATGGGGAGGTCATTGGGCCCTATCAACAATCATGGTTGAGCCCTCATGTGGCCCCTGGCATTATACTCCTGGGGCATGGGGAGATTAGGGTCTTGGTAGCAAATCTCCAGGATAAACCAATGCAAGTCCGCCAACACCAAGTAGTTGCATTCATCCATTTCATTCCAGTCAAGGAGGTCCATGGGATTCATGAGTTTGGTTCACTGGATGAATTCAGTCTGCCCGTCGAAACACAGCCCAGCATAATGGCAGTGGTACCGCATGGAAATTTAATGAGGTTATCAGAAGATCATAAGGATCAAGCGGAACCCTTATTTAAAAAATACAAAGAGATCTTTGCTGTCAATGATAATAATTTGGGTGCGCCCAAGGAGTGATCCATCGAGTGGACACTGGGGATCATCCCCCCATCAGATCTTGGCCAATCCGCCAATCTAGAACTGTGGAAGAAGTTGTCACAGCAGAAATCGATAAACTGTTGGAGCAAGGACTGCTCAAACCATTGAAGAGCCTATGGGCTTCCCCTGTCCTAATTGTCAAAAAGAAGGATGGTACTAGCCAGGTAGTAATTGACTACCTCAAGCTCAACAGCATTACAAAATAGGACTCATACCCTTTGCCATGAATTGATGATGCATTGAACTGGTTAGGGGGAGCTCGTTACTTCTCCACAATGGATTTAATATCTGGCTATTGGCAGATCGAGTTACCTGCAGCAGAACAAGAAAAATGTGCCATTATCACGTCAAAAGGGTTTTTTAACTGACATGTATGCCACAAGGGCTGTGTAATGCCTCAGCTACTTTTCAAAGGGCAATGGACACTATCCTTGGCAACTTAAAGCTGTCATGCGTTCTTGTATACCTTGATGACATCAACGTTTTCTCCTGCACGTTTTCCGAGCACCTTAGCCATTTGGAAGAGGTATTCTGGCAGTTGGCTGAGGCCAACATCAAAATCAAGCCCCAGAAATGCCACTTTTTCAAGGATCAGCTAGAGTACCTCGGGTTTGTAGTTGATGCAACAGGGATGAGGCCCCAACCAGCTAAGGTGGTTCCCATTCAGAAGATGACAACACCAAGCAGTAAATGAGATATACAAGTATTTTTTAGGGATGGTTGGCTACTATCATCGCTTCATACCTAACTTTAGTTACTATTAGAGGTCCTCTGTTTGAGTTATTAAAAAAAGATGCCACGGTTGAATGGACGGAACACTGGCAACGCTCTTTTGATACTCTTTTAACAGTGTTGATTGAGGCAACAGTGCTACGTTACCCAAATTTTGAAAAGGAATTTATTGTACAGACGGATGCTTCTTTTTCCGCTGTGGGGGCAGTTCTATCTCAAAAAGATGATGAGGGGGAGGAGCACCCAGTGGCGTATTACAGTCTAAGTTTGAATAGCCATGAACGAAATTATACTGTGACCAATCAAGAGTGCTTAGCAGTGATTTATGCTTACAAGCAATTTCGAGTATATTTGCATGGTATAAAACTTAAAGTTGTAACAGATCACGCCTCATTACGCTGGCTGCAGAACCTTAAGGAGCCTGAGGGTCATCTAGAATGATGGGCCCTTAAACTACAGGCTTACAATTTCGAGATCATTCACTAACCAGGAGCAAAGGACCGGAATGCTGACTGCTTGTCAAGGCTACCCACTATTGCTGTTATGGCAGATCTGAGCGATATCATGTATGACAAGATGCTTAGCAGAAAACATGATGATGAGCCTGTCCAAGTCATCAAGGCGTTAAATGAAATGCGAGCTAATACTTTCCAGTGGAATGGTGAGTTGTACAAGTGGATTGGTGATTCCATGGTGAATTTTGCGCGACCCTCGATGCAGCCTAGCATTATCATGAGCGCACATAGGGCAGTTGGGCATGGTGGTGTGTGCAAGATGTTAGAATTATTGCAGCCTTGGTATTACTGAGAAAGCATGAACTTTGATGTGCTTGATACTATCTCCTCCTGTCACCAGTGTCAAGTGGAAAAGTCAAGTCACTGGAAGACCTCATATCAGTTAGTAAAGCCGCACTTCGCTTGGCATACAGTTTCCATTGATGTTGTCAGCCCTCTGCCAATAGGAGCTAACTAATCCAAGTACATCCTGGTGGCGATTGACCACTTGACCAGGTGGGTTGAGGCAAGGGCCATCCAGGATCTGGGCGCGGTTACTGTGGCTAAGTTTGTAATGGAATGCATCATTCAGCATCACGGCTGCCCACAGTTTATCCTTACTGACAATGTCACCAATTTTACCTTTCACATACTTCCCAAACTCAACGAACTGATGGCCATGCGCGGGGTTCTAACAACTCCATATCACCCTGAGTCCAATGGAATGGTCTAATGGGTCAATGGGACCCTGGTGAACATTCTCTGAAAGTTGGTTACTGATAAGCCCTCCAATTGGAGTAACCTCCTTTCCACCGCGGTGTTTGCCTACAACATTAGCTACCATTCTGCCACAGGAAAAATCCCATTCCAATTGCTTTATGGATGGCACCCCGCTTTGCCTGCGCTCAAATATACTTGTGTAGAGGACACCAGCGGAATGAATTCATGATGCTATTTGACCACCCTCACAAATATGCTGATTAAATTACAAAGCAAAGCATATTTGTTCAGCTTAGCCAAGAAAATCAAAACCCAGGCTGCTGATCAGGTATGGCGAAGTGGCTTAGCACAATTCAAAGATGGAGACATGGTTATATTCCACAATCAACATAGGTTCACATGGAAACACAAGTTGGCCAGTATCTGGATTGGGCCAATTGAAGTTATTGAGAAGACCATTATGGATGTGTATACTATCAAGGACCCTCTAGTGGTCAGATCATCAACCAAGTGCAAAGTGAAGTTTCTTTGGGCATATAAGCAATAGGAGCTTATCGTCCAGTCAAGGAGGGGGTAATGTTGTGATTCCGATATGACTGGATGATAAGCCCTAAATCAATATGGTAGAATGGATGAAAATCGCTGAGTTGTTTTGAGTAAAATTAATTTGAGCGCCTCAAAATGAGACGATATTGGGTTGCTGGGAAACTGCTGAATTGGGTGATTGTGAATTAACAAATGAAGAATTGGCGGAACCAATGAGATACAGCGAAGTGAATTACTAAGCCATGAAAGTGATACCATCTGAAGTTGCTATGATACAAACGGGATGAGATGATCTAGGGAGGTTAGGTTATTAATAGTTTTAGAGCGGGCGACACAGCGAAAATGAGCTGTGTTTATTATAATAAATAAATAAGTATAGTGGAGGCAAGTGCTCCATATTATTAATCAAAGTTTATTTCTGCTGTTACAAGGGCAACGATCCTCATATCATTTGTCCTATTGCTCAGTGGGTCAAACCCTGCACAATTTCGTTTAAGGCGTATCTCAACGGAAATGCCAATTTTATAACACCATCAACAAACACAACTGCGGTGTGGGAGATTTGGTCAAATCTTCTGCTATGGCTTCAGATGGGGTGATCACAGAAATTGCTTTGCCCATGCACAAACCATCATGAGCGTAAAGCGTTGCATTTTGGAGGAGTGAACTTCCTCATAGCCTTCAAGCCCATCCTTGAGGTGGAACTCCAGCACTGTGCACTTTATTAGTGTGGGGAGAAAGTCGAATGTTACAAAATTTTGGATTGATTTGGTCCACTAAGTGCACTTCAACTTGACCACCCATTAACCATCCAGGAGGTCTACCACCACACGCACCTGTGCAGCTGCGTCCACTGCTTGTTTATTTTTAACCTGTGATTTAAATAACCTCATGTCATGGAGTGTGGTGATAAGTATAAGCAGCTGGTAAATGGTTGTGCACATCTCCACAGAACCTTTCCAAAGCGCTGTTTGATTGATATCCAGGAAGACTTGCACCGTGCTCCACTGATGCCAGGGGCTGGGAATGTGGATTATTGATGAACTGGTTACTTTTTGCTTGCCAGGCCAAAATCTCCAGGAAATACTAACCGCTGGTTTATTGTTTTTATCTAGGCTGCCAATGTTGCCAGGGCGTTTACAAATTTTGAATGGTGCAGAGCCAATTCTGTGCCCTTTACTTTGCTTGCCCAACTGCTACCCAACATTGGGTGCATACTAATCTCCTCGAAGAGATTTTCAAACTTACCCAGTCTTGAATAAAAGTTATTACAATTAGTGATTGCAACGATAGCGAAAAGTAATAAAATGTTATTAGTATTTTTTAAGTAGTGTTCACATACTTATCTCCCAAATAGAAGTACTTATTTTTTGCCTGACCAAAAAGTTGTCAAAATTTTATAGACAAATTCTTTTTTGTTATGAAGACAGAAGGTCTTGTATTAGCTTTTAAAGTCAATAGATTTAAGAATGGTGAGCGTACCAAAGTTACTTGGGATTTTTCAAGGAAATGAGAAAATCTACCTTCTTAATTATGATCAGGAATATTTTCATAAATGAGTCAATATCCTTGATTTTCTTACTATATATCTTAGCTTTCACCTTTGGCTAGAGTAACAATGTTATTGTAGGATCCGCGGTTCTATAGGAATTGCAACCATTTAAAAGGGTTCATATGAGATTTTGTGGCATGGGGGGTGGAAGATTCCTCAGAGTTAGACTGCCCAAACGACCCATTATGACGTCTTCATCACTTTGAGCTTTGTATAGTAGGCCTCTGTGTAGTACCCTCATTCCAAATTATGTGTAATTGACTTAATTCTAGTAGTATGTTTTAGTTTTTTCTCTGTTTAGACAATGGTGAAATATCAATATTGCGGTGTCCATCTACTCCTTAAAAAATTTACTATTCTTGCCACTACTTCTTCGCTGTTGTAAAGTTATAGTGCCTGGTTATTAACTAATTTAAGAAGACTAGGTGAAGCTTTAACCCCTAGACTCTTACGGCTCAGTGAGGTAGACAAATGGGTTGTGTGTTGTGTAATATAGCAAAATATGCTTTATGCTATACCAAATATATTCTTGGTCAACAGGTAAAAAGAGATCCTAAGAGGGAAATTATCTTAAGTTGGTGGTAGAGTCATTCAAAGTCAGAAGATCTTAAACCAATAATCTCAAAGCTTTACTTGTTTGGTTATGATGTCTGTAAAAAAGGCTTCCAAGGAAAGACATGATTTCCATGAAGGTATGTGCCATAAATTCGGCTAAGAATAACTAGACTGGGCTCCCAGTTGGGGTGCACGAGCACCCAGTGGAGGGCCCAGAATGCCAAAGTCATAGCAGTCCAAGCGACTAATAAGAATGGGGTTCTATGGGAGACATGAGGAAAGTAAAAGTTCAGTAACATACTGAAGGCCCTCAAGGCAAACCAGATGGTTGCATTAGGGGCAACTATGAGTCTTTCAGGGGCAACCCCCAAGGGCGGGAGAGGCAGGAAGGATGACAACTAATTCATGGTTCACAGTTGCCGTCCTTCAGATTCAAGTGGGGGGGGGGGCTTGCGCGCTATTGAGGGACAGCACAGAGGCTATTAAGTGGTTGGAAGTGTGAGCAGAGGTATAGTAAAACCCATGATAGGGGTTGGGACTGAGCTTCCCCTAGAGGGGGCGCTCCAGGTCCTCTGGCAGGCCGAGCCAGTTGTGGCTGAGTCAGTTATGGAAGTCAAGTCCACAAGTGGTGGGGCGGGGGTGCTCGGGTGCTGCTCTAGCTGGGGATCAGTTTCAGAGGACTTGGCAACCAGAAGGATGGAAGGGTCTCCATTAAATGGATGTGTGGAAATGAACAAAGCAGCATGTTCGTTGTTGGTGGTGAGGCAGATTATCACGTTTATGATCTGCTGCTGCATGGCAGTGTCAAGAGACTGGATAACCCAGTCAGTAACATAAGCAGGAGGACTTGGGCGATGGTGCAATTTTTCAGATTGATTGGCAAATTTTATAAAATTAATAAGGTAGATGGAGGCTGCAGCAAACTAGACGGGGAATTTGAAATTTATTAAGTGAAAGGAAAGAGAAAGAACTGACAACTGCTCTCAGCCAGGGATGTTGCCTTAAGAACTGGGCTGAATGAATGGGGAAGGTATTGAGGGATTGGCCATTCAGGAGTTGGTGATGGGATTTGGCTGGCTGGCTCAGTGGGGGTAGAATGATGCTTCAGATTTCGGCAAAAGTCAAGAAAACTTTTGAAAATTTTTTAGATTCCTGGGCTAAACCAAGTCGATACTACCAATCTGGGTCCTGGTCATCTGAGTTGGCCTTTTCGCATGGTTCAGGTGTTCTGGATTCATCCCAGGAGGCAGGGGTCCTTGGATCGGATTATTTGTGACTCAAACTGATCCCTCAATTGGACTACTCGTGTGATCTGAACTCCCTGAATCTGTTTCAGAGCGTTAGGGCAGATGGTCCAAGTCATTCAGGCCCTGATTCAAGTTTGAGCCATATCCTGATCTGATTTATGGTTCAGGCCAGCCCAGACCAGCTCCCCCAGTCTGGAATTTGCAGGTAAGGCTCCGATGTTGGGAATTGCTGTTTTCCCAAAATTCTGATATAGTTTGTCTGGGGAGTGGGTGGTCCCAGGGGCCAATCAATGCCCCCTGGTGTGCATAATATCACTTCAGACTCATTCTATCAAACTTAACAGGGTTGAGGAGCGGGGAAGAGTTGGAAATGGGGTATCTTTGGGGGGGGAAGGCAGTTACCCAGCGCTCATCTATCACATGGGCTAGGTCGCCCAGCTGTGACAGGGGGTCCACTGGAGCCTTGTGGCCCCTTTTCATATAAAAGGGTGTTGATCCCTATCCAGTTGCAAGGGCTGGTCCCCAGGACTTACAATATGATAGAACTCGTAATGTCATTTATAGTAAACAAGGCACTGCAGGTATGATGGGGAGGGAAATAAGTACACCGGAGAAAATGCATGAAGGGGCTTAAACAATAGAGCCAGTTACCTTGACTGTTATATATAATGGTATTAATCTTAATTTAAGTAAAAACATTGCATGTATGTATGTTTTATTCAAGAACGGTGGAACAGAAGAACCTATAAGCCAATCAAATATAAATAATAATAAAGAAAAAAGCTTGCCAAAGCAAAAAACCTCCAACTAAGTCAGGTGGACACCCTACCCTTGCATAGTCAAGGTTTATTCCTTACTAAGAGGTGGATTCTCATCTCTAACTATGTTTAAACAATACCACTCTAGAGCAGATATGAGGAGAGTGGGGGAATTCTTGGAATTATGTTCAGGACAGTATTGTATTCATTCTCAGGTAAAATACCTGCAAGTGTAAGGGCTTCAATATAATTAGCTAAGGCTCCTACTAAATCAAGTCAAAGAGTAACAAACAAGAGAGAGGTTTTTTGATTTTTCAGTAAGCTTAGCTTTAGGGGTTAATTGAGGTCATGTGACACCACTCTAAAAGCATTATAAGCTGCTATGCAAATGTTTTTCTATTTAGGTTAAGCATTAGAGTTATCATGAATATAGGATGAGTGTTACCTTCCAAAAGCAACTCTAAGTATGGTTAATTGCCCTCCGTGCATGAACAAAGTTAGGGTGCTGAGCCACCTATGATGCCATGAGATTTTTATTCATATATATGACTGTTTACTGAGCTTTTTGATTAAAGTGGATAGTTGATTTTTTTAAAATATAATAACTGCGTCAAAATTGACTACTGGCCCAATAGGACTGTTGACCTCATTAATTTCCTCAAATACCCACCATGCATTAAGAAGGAATTTCAGGACCTTCCTAAGGGTTTCTAACCGGAGTGCAGTTTTAAAACTTTTTGTTTTCCAGGGTTGTAATTGACAATAACATGCCTGGCATCTTATTTGACATTCTTATTTTTAAATTTATTTTTTTTGATTTTTCAAATTTGACAAACTACTTATAGGTAAATTTGAATTTCTGGTTTTGTATTTTTCTGACTCAAGTTTCTTCCAAAAATTTACCTTTTATAATAACTTAGGCTTAGGAGCTAAGAGTGAGTGCAAAGGTTGATCCACATCATCTTTCTCTATTCCATGATTAGAGATGAGATTTGTCTCACCTCCAAGGTGGCGCAGGTTTTTGACTGAGTTCTTTTCAACTTTGAATGGTCCAATTAGAACAAATTGGACATACCACCTGTCAATTCTCAACTTGAGCGCAGAAAGGCTAGCCAGGCGCCAAGGGGATGTTAGCTAAGGGATCTTTTGGGAAATCTCTACATAATGTGGAGTATCATCAAGGCTGCCCAAGGTCCCACACATCACTTAGCACCTTGCTGTATGATAAAGAAAACTTTTGAGTTACCTCATAAATGGATGAGGTCAGCTGTCATGAAAGTGACAAATGAGACATAGATTGGCCCGCCAGTCAGGGTGCATGAGCACCGAGAAGGTAAGACATAATTCCAAAGGCACTGCTGCTCAAATGACTTATTGATGAGATGAAAAGTGGGCTAACTACAAATGGCAACTCAAAATGGTAATAAGGAGCAAACTGGCGCAAAGCCGTATTGTTGCCATTATGGAACTGATGGTTTTAGGTGCGGAAAGCTTGTGTGCTACAACAAAGGGTCTGGATTCCACAACAGGGTGATTGGCAAGAGGACAGGTGGGAAGATTGCAAAATCTTACCCAGTGGGGAGGTAAAGCCTACAACAAGAGTGACTTATTCTTATGTCAAATAGATTAGGCAAGTGGGAAGTGTCTAAGGATGCCCAATTATGGTATGCTAGGCCATGACAGTAGGCAACATTGTATTCATGAAGAAGCCACATGGGCCCAACATTATGAGATATAAAAATCATTTTCTGGGCTGGTTTTGCGGCGGATAATATTGGAAGATGGTTCAATAAGCTTTTCTTTAATATTTATTTTTATTTCAAAGTAAGATAAAGAAATCAACTGACAATCATACCTGTTGGGGATGATTGCTTATATACTCAGTTGCTTAGGGAATAAGATGGCGTGCACGGGCGTTTAGGCCTCAATTTTTTGATCTAGCATAAATTAACTTGAGAGGGAATCATTTGAACTGATGTAACCATGTCGGTGGAAAACTCAGTCAATGTCAAAATTGGCCCTGGCGCCTAAATCACATTTAGATTGTGAATGATCTGGCCCAGTAGTGGCGTCTTGCTCACCATGTGGAGGGACCTCCTAAGACCATTCCACTTAGGAATGGTCCCAATTGGTTGAAAACGTATTCAGTACACCCAACCCAACTGCCCCAAGTTTCCCCAGTTCATTTGCAATTTTTTGACATACAGCGACCTTGTGCTTCTCCACAAAAGGGAGGGTTTGTTTTACTTCATTGATCTGGTGGAACTTGAATATGGCATCTGGAAGGCACTCATTTTATTCTTCCCATTTTGGTCCCTTTCCGTTCTTTCTTCAGCACAGACCACCTTGACACACTCCATCAATTCACCAGCCATCAAAACAGGAATGGTTAATGGGCCTTCAGGGTGTAGGCTGTAACCATTACTTGTCTACCACATGAGCGAGATTGCCCTGTGTGACAAAGGGGACGGCCTCCCTCTTCAGACACTTCTTGATGGAAACGAGAACGCCTCCCAGTCCTGTTGCATGGGCCCCCCAGACTTACACCAGCTTGAAGATCTTCATAGAGAAGCTGCGGTGGAAGATATATAGGAAGTCCCACAACTTCATGATTAATGTCATGTCCATGGGTAACTGCATATGAGTGATTGGAAGATGTTATTATTATAAATAATTCTGACATGGGTAGCGGCTGCTGTAGCTTCCTTGGAAAGAAACTCCCAAGTGAAAATAGCTCTTAAAAGGGCAGAAATCTACAAATCCTGAGGAATTGAAAGCTTACATCACCAGCTCCAGGATCTAGTAATTGACATAGGGAAAAATTCACTGTATTCCACCTAAAGGCAAAAGCAAACAGCTGAATGAAGGATTTAAATACTGTTAGTCCAAATAGGTTGTTTGAGCTAAGTTTAGCGCCAATTTTTTGTAGGAACAAAGTGTTTAATTGCGTTGGGAGGGCTCCCATTCTAGACTTTTTGCATTTGACATCTGAAAGGTAAATGCTTGGCGATGCTAGCTAACTGCCTCATGCGGAAGCAGCAGCTGGTGTGGATGCAGACATTGTGCCCATTGCTGCTTTAAATTCAAAATTATATATACTAAAATTTTTATAATTTTTAAATAGATTCTGTTGACTCAATTTAAATAAAATTTAAAACTGTATGATGAAATAAAAGTGAGTATGTATTTATGTATGCTTCAAATTAAGTGGCACCAGGGACCCTTCTTATCAGCAAATATATAACTAAAAAGGCAGGGTAATAAGGATCGAAATGCATAAAATCTCATTTAATCTCCAGAACAATAGCATATATTTCCCTATCCTAGAATAGTCGAAGTAGAAGGTGGACAGGTTGAATATTTGAGGTACCATGAAAGGGTAGACAGGATAGGGATAGGAGCGTCACCAAATAAGGTCTAATGGTGAAGATAGATAGGACAGACTCATTCAAAA